>SJYW01000900.1:1034385-1076836 GCA_006410735.1 Raphicerus campestris | reverse complement strand
AAAAGGCAGACGAACTAGAGATCAAATTGCCAACATCCACTGGATCATCAAAAAAGCAAGAGAGTTCCAGAAAAACATCTACTTCTGCTTTATTGACTACGCCAAAGCCTTTGACTGCGTGGATCACCACAAACTGGAAAATTCTGAAAGAGATGGGAATACCAGACCACCTGACTTGCTTCCTGAGAAACTTGTATGCAGGTCAGGAAGCAACAGATAGAACTGGACATGGAACAACAGATTGGTTCCAAATAGGAAAAAGAGTATGTCAAGGCTGTATATTGTCACCCTACTTATTTAACTTCTATGCAGAGTACATCATGAGAAACGCTGGGCTGGAAGAAGCACACACTGGAATTAAGATTGCTGGGAGAGATATCAATAACCTCAGATATGCAGATGACACCACCCTTATGGCAGGAAGGGAAGAGGAGCTAAAAAGCCTCTTGATGAAAATGAAAGAGGAGAGTGAAAAAGTTGGCTTAAAGTTCAACATTCAGAAAATGAAGATCATGGCATCTGATCCCATCACTTCATGGCGAATAGATGGGGAAACAATGAGAAAAGTGTCAGATTTTATTTTGGGGGGCTCCAAAATCACTGCAGATGGTGATTGCAGCCACGAAATTAAAAGACGCTTACTCCTTGGAAGGAAAGTTATGACCAACCTAGATAGCATATTGAAAAGAAGAGACATTACTTTGCCAACAAAGATCCATCTAGTCAAGGCTATGGTATTTCCAGAGGTCGTATATGGATGTGAGAGTTGGACTGTGAAGAAAGCTGAACACTCAAGAATTGATGCCTTTGAACTGTGGTGTTGGACAAGACTCTTGAGGGTCCCTTGGACTGCAAGGAGTTCCAACCAGTCCATTCATTATAAAGGAGATCAGTCCTGGATGTTCATTGCAAGGACTGATGCGGAGGCTGAAACTCCAGTACTTTGGCCACCAAATGCGAAGAGTTGACTCACTGGAAAATACCTTGATGCTGGGAGGGATTGGGGGCAGGAGGAGAAGGGGATGACAGAGGATGAGATAGCTGGATGGCATCTCTGACTCTATGGACGTGAGTCTGAGTGAACTCCGGGAGTTGGTGATGGACAGGGAGGCCTGGCGAGCTGCGATTCATGGGTTCACAAAGAATTGGACACGACTGAGCAACTGGAGTGAACTGAACTGAATGTCTTTTTAGGAGGAAGATCATGGAGTCAAGTACAGTTATTGTAACTCTCTGGTTTCTATTTACAAATAAAGTACTATCTTCATTATATCTTATCAAAGGAAGATTTATTATCATCATTTTATGTTGGATATCACTATTCATCACCTGAGATATTAATCAGGTTCTCCCCTGGGTAGTTAATAGTTTTTCCTCTTTGTTCTTTGGAGGGAAGTTACAATGTACAGGCCACACTTAAAGAACGGGGAAATATGGCCTCCCTCTTTGAGGGAAGACAATTTATATAAACTATTTGGGATTCTTCTGATTAGGAGATAAGTCTACCCCCAACAAAATATGTTTGTTTACTTAATCATTTATTTATATCAATGCAGAACTGTAGCTTACACTTTGGGTTATATAAATGATCACTGACTTATAATTGCTCAACTTACCATTTTTCAACTTTACAATGGTGTGAGAGCAATACATCCTCAGGAGAAATCGTGCTTCCATTTTTGAATTTTATCTCTTCCTGGGATAGCAATGTGAGGTACTGCATTGTCTCATGATGCTGACAGTGGCATGAGTCATAGCTCTCAGTCAGTTATCATGAGTGTAAACAACCTATACATTTACAACCATTCTGTACCCATAAAACTATTCAATTTTTCACTTTCAGTACAGTAGTCAATAAGTTACCTGAGACATTCAACACTTTCTTATAAAATAGACTTTGTGTTAGATCTTGCCCACCTATAGGCTATTTTTAAGCCCATCTAAAATAGGCTAGGGGCTTCCTTGTTGTCTCAACTGGTAAGAAAACTGCCTGAAATGCAGGAGAATTCAATTCCTGGGTTGGGAAGATCCCCTTGGAGAAGGAAATGGCAACCCACTCCGGTATTCTTGTCTGGCAAATCCCACTGACAGAAGAGCCTGGCAAGGTATGACTGTACCATGGAATCGCAAACAGTCGAACACAACTGAGTAACTAACATTAAATTAAACAGACTAAGCTATGATATTTAGTAGGTTAGGCTATTAAATGCATTTCCAACTTATGATATTTTCATTTCATGATGGGTTTGTGGAGATGTAACCCCATCATCAATTGAGGAAGAGTTGTAATCCAATATAATTTTGTTGTTATTATTGTTTGTTAAAGTTACTCCAACTTTGGTCATTGAGCACTCTTTAAGTTAGTACTGATGGCCCTTTGACATATCTACATAATTGTGTGTTGTTGGTTTGTTGTTGCTGATGTTTTTGAACACTTACTTACTCTCTGGCACTACAGGATGTCCCAGGATCATCTTGAATATTATTTGTCAAAATCTTAAATTCTTTCATTTTCCCAAGTATCGCTAGTTTATTTTTTTGGAGAACAGTTAGGGAAGCCACAAACTGGGCTCTAAATGTGCTACTGCTTGTAGGCCCTTTGCGCCAATGAAGAAAGGAAATACATGTGTTTATATTTACCTATGCATATATTAATAAACATGTCTATGAGTAGTCTAAATATAAAATCTGTATCTACATTACTCTAAACGAGTTCATTCTTATGTTTCCAACTCTAATCCATGACCACATGGATCATTCCAGTCTCCTAGCTTCTTGAATATCTGCAACTTCTCACTTTCACAGTGAAAAACCCAGATTACACCACCAATTTACTCAATCATTCAACTTCAGAATACATGTTTAGTGATATCAGCATCACTAACCTGTAGCCTCATGGGAAATAACATTATCAACTAGAGTGCACTGTTTACGTAGAGTTCCTTTTATCTTTAGTCTAATACAATCCACTCATTTCCAAAGTTACTTAGGCATATACATTCTCCCATATACCCTAAATAATATTCTTTATACATTTGGAATACAGCTAGATTGCTTTGTCATATTTTATATTCCATCTTGGGAACTCATAACCTCCTAAATTGTTTTTTTTTAATTCTGCATACAGTAAAGTGCAATTTTTACTCTGTGAAGTTCTATGGGTTTTGACAAATGCAAAGAAGGCTGAGAGCTGAAGAATTGATGCTTTTGAACTGTGGTGTTAGAGAAGACTCTTGAGAGTCCCTTGGACTGCAAGGAGAGCCAACCAGTCCATTCTGAAGGAGATCAACCCTGGGATTTCTTTGGAAGGAATGATGCTAAAGCTGAAACTCCAGTACTTTGGACACCTCATGAGAAGAGTTGACTCATTGGAAAAGACTTTGATGCTGGGAGGGATTGGGGGAAGGAGAAGAAGGGGATGACAGAGGATGAGATGGCTGGATGGCATCACGGACTTGGTGGACGTGAGTCTGTGTGAACTCCGGGAGTTGGTGATGGACAGGGAGGCCTGGCATGCTGCGATTCATGGGGTCTCAGAGAGTAGGACACGATTGAGCGACTGAACTGAACTGAACTAGTGTCAGATATCCAACATTATAGAGAATGAATAGCTTCACCACTCCCTACTTAGAAAAATGGTGTATCAAAACCAAACAAAAATTAAAATAATATGAAAAAGTTATACAGCATATTTGGATATTTTGCAGACATTAGTGGCACCATCAAGTTTTGAAGGTTCCAGAGGTACCACTTGGCCAGACCCAGCTGATCTAATTTAGATGCAAATAGGGATGCTCTTTGGATCTTTTGGCAAGCTCTTACAGGGGAATCACATTGCGACTCAGGATTTGGGAGCAAAGTCTTACCATCTTCTGTGAATAACTGTTCCCTTTTAGAAGACAGTTTTTAGTGTGCTGTTGGGTTTTAGTTGAGGCTGCTTAATCATGAACTACCAAGTTCCATGTGACCTGAACTGCTCATTATGAACTTAGTGTTGTTTGATCCAGTAATCCACAAAGCTGGGCAGGGATAGAAGCAATCCATCATCAAATAGTATTATATATATGTATGAAGTCAGGCTCAGGTAGGCCCTAATGACACAAGTCAGTTGCAGAGTGGAGTGGCACAAATGCCCACGGTCCTCACCCCTGCTATATTAACTTCTGTTTCCCAGTCTACATATATGGTCTCATGGAGATTTCTGAACAGCCGACAAAAGGGAAAACTTGGGTGTGGTGGTTTACTGATGGTTCAAGCCATATAGGTTCTGCCTGGAAGTGGACAAAATCAGGGCTATAGTCCTTGTCCCTGAAGGATAGTAGAGAAAGGAAACCCTCCCAGAGAGCAGAGCCTTGAGCAAGGTACCTGGTTGTTCATTTAATCTTTTTTTAGTGTTTAAGGTGGGGTGGGGGGGCTTCCCTGGTGGCTCAGAGGTTAAAGCGTCTGCCTCCAATGCCGAAGACCCAGGTTC
Source organism: Raphicerus campestris (assembly GCA_006410735.1). Classification (NCBI taxonomy): domain Eukaryota; kingdom Metazoa; phylum Chordata; class Mammalia; order Artiodactyla; family Bovidae; genus Raphicerus; species Raphicerus campestris. Next base: position 1,072,365 of record SJYW01000900.1, on the reverse strand, counting down.
GATCCCTGGGTCAGGAAGATTCCCTGGAGAAGGAAATGGCAATCCACTCCAGTATTCTTGCCTGGAGAATCCCATGGACGGAGAAGCCTAGTAGGTTATAGTCCACAGGGTGGCAAAGAGTCAGACACCACTGAACGACTTCACCTTCATTGAGACCCTTGAATTCATAAAACAAATGCTTCTAAAAAGAAAAATACTAACAATTTTCAAAAAGTTCTTATCTTCTACTTATTCAGTTATTAGATGTGAGAATATTTTGCATTACATTATTAGGCTGAATTTTTAGGGAAAAAATTAAACTTAAAAGGTCAAAATGTAATTGTTTTCAAAATGTTCAACCAGAGATTTGCTGTGAACATAGTCAAGGTAATAGCAACATAGAATGTATTTTTGTATCTCTTTTCCTAATAGCTTGTTATATAATCCTTAGGGGGCAAGTAATTTTTTATAATGATAGTAATTGCAATAGAGTTTAAAGCAGCTGAAAGCCAAGGCCATGTCAAACTTTTATGTCAAATAAGTAGAAAGGTAAAGAGGGGAAGAGACAAAAGAAGAGGAAAATAATAGGAAAAAAAAGAAAATATGTGTGTGTTCCATCACTGTAGACATGGAATGAAAGTGAATATATGAATTTAAGACTATTACCATGAAATTTGCATTCTAGATTATCCTTTTTTTAAGTGTGAAGAGTGGTATTTACTCTGGTATGTTGTGACAGAAAATAGAGGATATTTCATTGTTAATTATCCCTTCTAACATTCCAAATACATTTAACAGCAGTATGATGGGGGAATTCAGTGATCTACACCTATTTTTGCACTATGCCAATGGTTGGCATAATATTTCAAACAACTATAAAGCAAACTTTGCATAGACACAGGGAGAAAAACAATTGCCTCCTTGCCATAGATCCCAACAAACTGATATCCTCTCCAATGTCAGAAAGTGAGCCTAGTATAGAATACAGTATGAGAGCAATGTATATTGTTCAATGGTTTATAGAGATCTTGCACATGGAATATCCCCTTTATCACTTGCAGCAACTCTTTAAAGAAGAAATCATTATAATATTACATAATTTGTCCAATTCACAATTCTTATGTAATAGGACTCTATTGACTACCTGAAAGAAACATCTTCTTACCATTGCATAATCAAGAAATCTTAAAAGTAATTTATGCCTGAATATTAAAGATCCAAGTATACCATTTCTGTGTTTATATGTAGCACAGAGTTGATTGACCTAATATGACTGGAAGTCTCTCTCAGAGAAGAGTCACTCTTTTCCATATTTTATGATGTTCATTAACCTCCTTCCTTCCTGAAGATAGATACATTTAAATACAATGTTCTAACAAAGTATATGAATTTCCCTGGTGGCTCAGTGGTGAAGAATCTGCCTGCAATGCAGGACATGCAGATTCCATCCCTAGGTCAGGAAGACTCCCTGGAGAAGGAAATGACAACCCACTCTGGTATTCTTGCCTGAAAAATCCCATGGATAAAGAAACCTGGTGGATTATAGTCCATGGGGTCTCAAGAGTCAGACAACTTAGTGATGAAACAACAGCAAAGGATACACCCAGCAGTCTTTTTTAGAAAAGGTTACTCTGCTAAATTCTGGGATAACCAAATGTTGTTTTGATAAAGTTATATTTATATTGAGTCCCAGAAAGAATCTACAAGCCATATGAAGGGTAGCAAGATCTCATTTTTTGATTACTAAAAATATTTTGAGGGCAGGTAAGCACAAAACAGGGCTTCCCTGGTAGCTCAGCTGGTAAAGAATGTATCTGCAATGCAGGAGACCCTGGTTTAATTCCTGGGTCAGGAAGGTCCCCTGGAGAAGGGATAGGCTAACTACTCCAGTATTCTTAGGCCTCCCCGGTGGCTCAGATGGTAAAGAATCTGCCTACAATGCAGGAGACTTGGGTTTGATCCCTGGGTTGAAAAGATTCCCTGGAGGAGGGCATGGCAACCCACTCCAGTATTCTTGCCTGGAGAATCCCCATGGACAGAGGAGCCTGGCAGGCTCCTATTCATGGGGTCGCAAAGAGTTGGGCACGACTGAGTGACTAAACACAGTGTACAAAGCAAAAATCAAGCTGAAACCATATGTAAAGATTACTCTAAGATCCTTAGAGATACGGACCCTGCTTCATTCACCTACGTAGCTCTTTTATGAGAAATTAACTCTATTCAATGGTGGTGTCAAGTATACTACTATGAATATCACTGTGGAACATTACTGTTATGGAACCGAATGGTTCATAGACAGAATTAAAGTAATCAAATCATGCAAACTACTAAATCAATTTAAGAAACAAGAGTAAAGTTTGGGTATTTTAACAAACTTAGGATAAGGTACAAGTGGATAGAAGAACCACATTATCTGCATCCTGAATACCTAACACTTATTTATATCCCAACACATGAACCATTTCCACTATTAGTATAATATTTTAATTACATGTGTTATATGTTATCTACATTACATGTACTTATCTTAATTACATGTATTATATGTAACTACATGTTTTGAGTTACAATGACCAGGGTTGTAGTTAACAAAGATTGCAGGCAGAAGGTTCCTTGGGCCCATGATGTATATTTTCTCTATCAGAGAGACACTAAGACAAGGATGTCTGCTGAAAGCTGTAGCTTGCTGAACAGCCATAAATTTTATTTGCATTTTAGTATAGAGAACATATTAATATAAGATTAGACAAGGCATCACCAATGGGTCATGAGATTAAGGCATTGTGTATTTTTAAATACCTACAACAATATATGAATATGGATAAAGATACAGATATAGATATATAGTAGGTATATAAAATATGGTATGATTATATATAAAACAATAAATATTAAATATCTCTGCTTCATCTCTGCTTCCTTTCATCTTTTTCTACATATCTTCATTATTATTATTTAATTAATATATTATTATTTATACCTAACACATCTTATGAGTTTCATCCATCCCATTAGCTTTTTCCTTTCCAAAAGCAGAGTTGAACATTCAGAAACAGTGAAGAAATTCATAGTGCAATAATCCCAGACTTATCAATTTGGATAATTTTAGTAATACGACATGTCCTCAGGCAACCATTTTCCATTCTGAATTTTAAAAGTCCCTACTGCAATGACAATAGTTAGCCTTATTCAATTAAAAAAAAGGGGGGTTCCCATACGCTACATAACAATCATGGTGTCATTTGGAAAATTTATAATATAAAACATAATTGGATTATGAAAGATAACCTGCATATGAGAAAGGAAATCATAAGACTAGCTGTAAAAGAGTATATTTTAATACTGCAATAGCAAATATTTTGTTTTGTTACCAAAATCATGTTAATCTGTTACAATAAAAAACCTTAAATTTTGAATAACATCATAATCCTGTATATGATCTCACTGATGAATTTACCTGCCAAGTCAACTTTATGTTAACACTGGTATCTGAGTACATGCATATCAGAGATGTTCTCTTATATGCTACTGAGCTATTCACTACTCTTCTTGAAGTAGAAGGCTATAAGGCATTCTTAGTGGAATTTTGTGTTTCCAGCTTGAGAGAATTTATGCAATTATATGCTAAAGAAAATGGTCTAAGAGAGAGAAAAGTAAGCCACAATCATAGTAACCTGCAGTTTAGACAATTTTTAGAAGAATATATGTATTCTATATTATTAGGTTGTCATGCAAGATCAAGAAATTACATCAGTTATTTGAAAAAACTGATATAGTATTTAATGATTATTCAGAGGCAAAAGACATTAGGTATTAAATATTACATATAAACGCCTTAGCCTGGTTAGACTCTGTTAACAACATACTAAAGCATTAAATAAATGGACTGCTCTAACTTAACTTGCTGTCAGTAAGTCAGTTGATAATACGAGCAGTTGGTACCAGGATATATTAACATGCTTGCAATGCTGAATGAGTGGTTTACATCATATGTAAAAATACATATAACAAACGTATAGAAACGTTTACATTTAGTAAAAGGCTCTCTTTTTCAGTGCTTTATATATCATATTTTCCCTGTCTAGCATGTCTTCCTGTTTTTTGTTCACTCTCACAGCAAGCCAACAACATTTTAAAATCTGTGTTGTCATCAGCTATGAGCACTGTCAGCTGCACCATCTTGTCTGCACTAGGAGCTCTTTAAGCCTAAAAATACACACACTGCCAGAGCACTCATCTAAGGCTTTATTTGGAATACGCAAAATTAATTTGGAGAGAAGAAGAGACATTATATTTGTTCCATATAAGCTAGAATCGCATATGTATTTTATGGCTCAACTTTTGTTTGGGGATTTTTGGTTGTTTATATGAATGCATGTCTCTCAAGAGAGCCATACACCAATTTATTTTTATAGCTTTAAGTTTTTTTTACAAGACATGTATAAAATAGGATTTCTTCTATGCACAGTTCCAGGATTACCATGTCAGATAGGATTCATCACATCTAATATGTGTGTTTGTGTGTGTGTGTGTGTGTGTGTGTGTGTGTGTGTGGCGCGCGCGCTCAGTCATGTCTCTTTGTGACCTCGTGGACCTCAAGCTCACCAAGCTGCTCTGCCCTTGGAATTTTCCAAGAAAGAATACTGGAATGGGTTGTCATTTCAGTTGGGAAGGTCTCCCCAACACATGGATTAAACCCGTGTATCTTGCGTCTCCTGCATTGGCAAGTGGATTCTTTATCACTGTGCCACCTGGGGAGCCCTGCTTTCATCATTTAATTCCCTCATCCTCAGTTTCAAGAATTCTTGTTCTTTCCAATTTATTATGGTAAAAAAATGTACAGCAGATAGAACTATGCTTAAATATCTACTAGTATGTAATCTAATCTCTTAAAAAAACATTACCTTATAACCAAACTCTATTCTTCAGTCTCAGTAGTATTTGGCATGATATCTTGGCTATATTTTTTCCAAAACTAAGTGTTCCATATCCCTTTCACTAAATGCAGAGGGCAGATTAATCTTAACAGAAAGCTTTCAAACATAAACTTTAATAGCACTTTAAAGAGCTTCAAAATGGAATTTCTTCTTTAATTAAGGAGATGTTACTTTGTACATCATAATTGAAATACATCAAAAAGTTCCTTATTAAAACTCAAGATATATTACAAAACCATTCTGCAGCGTGGCTGCAGGGCTCTGGTAATTGGAAAAATGACAGATCAAATTCCTGAGAAAGTTATGTCAGTTGGAATGCTGGAGATGGAGCAATTTATTTAAATTACATACTCAAAACAATTAGGAAAACATGTCAACCATGTTGTTTGTTTTATTTTGTTAAAATTCTATAAAAACTAAAATCAAACATCATCAATGCACCATTTGTCTTTATGAGTAGGTGTATATAAAGATATTTATATATAGAGAGAAATTTAACATTTCAAACTTAATAGCACAAGTTTATGTACCTTCAAACTTGCCAGTCTGGAAATCCTCTTGGGAGAGAGAATAAACTTTTAGAATCAAATCAAATTTTATCACTGAAATTTGACATGAGGTGCTTGTTTTAAATAGCCAATGTGTCTTAGAAAATACTGTTTATATTAAAGTTGCCAATTATTAGTGGTCTGATTTTTGTAGATTTCTCAGTTATGAGCTGCGTTTATTTAGTTGATCAAAAACTGTCTTCCAAAATGAACTATTTATTTTTATTTTTTTGTTGTACAAGTTGTTTGGGCAGATTACACAGTGTCCAGGGCAAAGCTAACATATTTATCTATTCGACTCTCTCTACCACATTCTGAAGATACTATTTTCAATTTCCCTTTCAAATGTTTCACTGAAAACATATCACTAAGCCCAGGCACACTTGGAGAACTAACCTTACAGAGGCCTTACCTAACTTCTGCTTCTAAATCCTTCCACATCCTTGTTTTCTTCACCTCCTCCAAAATAGCAGAAATAAAGGCACATTTCTCCTCCAAAGACAACTTCCTCTGTAAAGGAAATCGGCCTCTATTAATTATCCCTTCCTGTCTGTCTTCCACAGTCTTTACTGTGTTCAACTGCATCCTCTCAACTGCATCTGACTAATGCCATCTTAAACATTTTCAATCTTTTGTCCAATTTCAAAAAAAAAAAAAAACTGTGTGGAGGGAAAAAAAAAAAGTCTCCTTCTATTCAATATTCCCATCCTATCCAATACCACCGTATATTTTTTCTCCTTTTTTATAGTCATACTTCTAAAAGGAGATGACTTTTTAGAAATCTATTATCTTCATTTGCTTGTATATCACTAACTCTCCAACTCACCCTAGTTTGGCTACTGATCTCACCACACTAAGTCCAGTTGATACATGGCAATCCTTACCTTAAGCCTCGTGTCTTCTCAGTGGTATTTGTTACTATTCATTCATCGATTCACTCACTCACCACTACTTAGTAATTCCTGAAGGACACAGTATATACTAGGGCTTAAATTAAGTATAAGACATACTAGAGTGAACAAAAGTTACAAACATCAAAGCCCATAGAGAGGAAAAGACAGATAACATGAAAATAATATAACTAATACACTGTTGTCGTTGTTGAGTCGCAAAATTTTATCTGACTCTTTTGTAGCCCAGCAGGCTCCTCTGTCCATGGGACTTCCCAGGCAAGAATTCTGGAGTGGGCTGCCATTTCCTTCTCCAAAGGATCTTCCTGACTGACAGATTAAACTTGCATCTCTTGTGTTACATGCAGATTCTTTGCAACTGAGCCACCAGGGAAGCCCTGGTGGGGCTTAATGAAAATAAAATAAATTAATGAAAATAAAATGAAGTAAAGAAATAAGTCTGGGCTAGGAAATCCAAATTTAAACAGAGTGGTAAGAAAAGGTTTAATATTAATGTGAAAAAGAAGTGATGGACTGGAGCTATAGATGAATGAGAGAAGGGCTTTCCACAAGAGAGCAGCAAATTTAATTCTGTTGCCCTCTGGTTGCACATTCCTGGTTCTTTTTTCTCGTTCATTATTTCTTTTTTTTTTGCTTGGAGGCTTCTTCTCTTCCACCAGCCTTTAAACACTGGAATGCCTTTAAAAATTGTCTTGACATTCATTTTTCTCCTTTTTAAATTCTCCTTTTGATATTCCATTCAAAATTATGATGTCAGTAATCATCAACACGGGTATCTCTAGCTAAAACCTATACTTTGAGTTTATGACTTTCACATCAAACTGCCAACAACTTGGCCTTGCACTTTGAATGTCTCAAAGGTAATTTTACTCAATTTTGTGCAAGAAATATGGTCTTCCTTCTACTGTTCTCTAGTTTAGTGAATGACACTATCTTTCTTTAAGTTGCTCAAGCCAAAAACTTGACAGTCATCATCAATAACACATTCCTTTATCATGCCACACACCAACTTCTTCCATTTTAACACACTTAATTTGTCTCTATTCAATTAAATTCTCTCCATCTACATTTTCTCATTTCTAGTCCAAGAAACTGTCATCTTTCCCCTGGCATACTGAAACATTCTTCAAATCATTCCCACCTTTAAAGAGATCTTCTCATCGCTGCCAGGTTGATCACAGATTTCACTCTATTGCTTAAAACTTTGAGTAGTTCCTTATGTTCTTACGAGGAAATCCAAAATACTTAGTATAGGACACAAAGCAACACAATCTGATTCCAGTAACCCCTCTGACCTCATCAGCCACCCTTTCCTTCTCTCTGTTCTGTATTATTGACAAACTGACCTTTTACTTCCTTGAATAGGATCTGCTCCTACACTATAACCTTTGTATACATGTGCTACTGTTCTTTATACTGGAATTTTATCCTCAACCCCTGTGCCAATCTAGTCCATTTTTATCCTTCCCATTCCAGCTGAAAGCTGAATTTTCCACATTAACCATGACTCATCAATCAGAATACCCTGGATTCTATGATATATAATTCTGCAGATCATGTACTTTTTTTTTTTTAGCAAATATCAACACAGTGGTTATTTTTCATGTATACATGCTATTGTTTGTTGAATGCCTATTTCCTTAATACAACTGCGAATTCACTAGAGCCTGAGACTGTTCTGGTATTGTTTTGCTGCTGTGTGTCTAAAACCTAACCCACTGTCTGTCACTGAATATGCATCAATGTACTTGTTGGGTAAATAAGTGGATAAAAAGGGTAAATTAATAAACACATGTAAAATATCATTTACCTTTGCCACTAGACTGTTCTTACACATGGTTGGTTGGTATCTTTTGTCACTTATTAAATATACTCCTTTGGGTAAGTTTTACAACATCATTAAATGTGTCATCTATAATTTGAAGAGAATAAGAGTACCTACTTCACAAGTTAAAATTAAAGTAAGTTTACTCTTATAAAGGACAAAGGGTAACATCTTGCACATGGTAAGTGCTCAATAAATAATAACAATGGCTTTTGTTATTTTTGATCTTGTCTAAATTGCTTAAAGCAAAGGCTTAACTCCAAAATTCCATGTTAATTAACTCAGTAGTTAATTTTTTTTAAGTGAAGCATAATCCCCCAGAAACTAGAATACTGTTTGAACTGCAATCATTATGCTGAACTGCCATAAGGTGTAAGTATTCATTATAAAGTTTTAATTACTTCACACACATATGAGTTGGAGAGGTCTCTCCAGTTCTTACAATTTATCCTTTCCAGAAGTTTTTTCTTTCTTTATTTTTGCTGTTGGATAAAAATCCATTAACTGAAGACTCTCTAGATGAAATCAGCCCTCAGTAAATCCTGATTGAGAAATAACTGACAGAGAGAAAGGGAATATGGCACCAGTAAGGTTTATGTTGCCCACCGACCAGTCAAAAATCTCCCAGGATAGCAAAGGAAATGAAACAGAAAGAAAAATTCTATTTTATACAGAACTAAAATACATATGTTGTTTTAATTAAAAATATTAAAGTAAAGAATGCTAAATTAAATAAAAGTTGCCTGCCAATGCAAGAGACGGGTTTGATCCCTGAGTCAGAAAGATCCCCTGGAGGAGGAAATGTCAGCTTATTCCAGCGTTCTTATCTGGAAAACTCTATGGACAGAGCAGCCTAGTAGGCTACAGTCCACAGGGGTTACAAGGATTTAGACATGACCAAGCACACACACACACACATGCAATGTTGCATGCAGACAAATGTTCAGAAAGAAAACTGATGAAACACAGGTCTTCAAATGTATGTGTTATATTCAGGAGCAGAAACCAAATATTTATTTTGGAATGGCAAGAACAGAGTACTTGGAAGATTAGCAAGACCTTTCCTGGATCGAGTTTGTCACAAAGAATAAGAAAGACAAAGGCACAAAATAATCACAAGAATCTAAATACTTCCCTATGGCTTCCAGTAAGCAGTCTCTTATTAGGAAGAAGCAAAGACAAATATTTCACACTATGAACAAGATAGCTGTCAGTTTACATTGGTAGAGGGCAGTAAAGGTTCCCAGAGAATTTTAGGCTATAAAGAGCTTTATGTTAAAATAGGAAGAACTGCCACCAGAATGGAAATCATCTGTGTTCACAACATCACAATAGTCTCTTTCAAAGAGCTTGTCGAATAAGAACTTACCTTATTTCACAGAGGTGTTGAGTAAACAAGAATTAGCATGGACTTTATACAAAAGTACTGTAAGGAAAAAGAGGAGAAAGGAAGCAAGAAAATAGTGGCAGATTAAGACACTCACTTGAAAAATTTGCCGTGAATCAGATAAAAATTGTGATAAAAATTATTCAAATGAGATCACAGACCTAAGTGAAGGAAACAAAATTATAAAACTGTTAGAGGATAATTTAGGAGACAATCTAGGTATTGGGTTTGGCAATAATTTTTTCAATTCATGAAAAAAAAGTGTTCCAAGTTCACTATACGTTTTTCCAGCTTTATTAAGATATAACTGACAAATAAAAACTGTAAATGTTTAATGTACACAATATGATGATTTTATATGGTTCTACATTGCAAAGTAATTATCATAATCAAGCTAATTGATATCTCCATCACTTCACAAAGGTACTTTGAAGTGTGTATGGTGAGAATGCTTAAGATTGACACCTAGCAAATTTCAAGTATGCAACTTAGTACTTGTAACTATAGTCACCATGGCACACATTAAATCTTCAGAGTTTTCATTTTTTTACTGAAAGGTTACCTTCTGCCCAACAATTCTATAGACATACAGATCCCCTATTTGTAGAAGAAATTAGAGTAAAAATCAGGCCTTAGTGGCATTTCTACCTTAAGTTACTACTTTCTATAACTAAAGATAAATAAACATATGGAGTTTTGATTTTATAGTTTTTTTAAAGCACTAATAAAAAGGTTTGCTTTGCAAACAAGTATACAAATGTAACAGAATGTTTTGTTTTGTATAATTGTGCTGTCTTGAACCAGTTTTGAGGTGCTAGCTACAGATTATTCAGTTTCTCTTGGAATATAGCGCAGCCTTGAAAAGGAAGGAAATTCTGCCAGTTGCAACAAAATGGATGAATTTGTGGGCTATTATAAAGCCTTCTTCAGTGATCAATGTAAAGAAATAGAGGAAAACAACACAGTGGGAAAGACTNTGGAGGGAATGATGCTGACACTGAAACTCCAGTACTTTGGCCACCTCATGGGAAGAATTGACTCATTGGAAAAGACTCTGATGCTGGGGCGATTAGGCTCATGAGAAGGGAATGACAGAGGATAAGATGCTGGATGGCATCACTCACTTGATGGACGTGAGTCTGAGTGAACTCTGGGACATGGTGATGGACAGGGAGTCCTGGCATGCTGTGATTCATGGGGTCGCAAAGAGTCGGACATGACTGAGCGACTGAACTGAACTGATGCTGTTCCAAAGAACAGCAAGGAGATATAAGAAAGCCTTCATTGTGATCAATGCAAAGAAATAGAGAGAAATAATAAAGTGGAAAAGACTAGAGATCCCTTCAAGAAAATTAGAGATACCAAGGGAACATTTCATGTAAAGATGAGCACAATGATAGACATGATATGGAACAAACAGAAGCACAAAATATTAAGAAGTGGTAGCAATACACAAAACTATACAAAAATATCTTCATGACCCAGATAACCACGATGATTTGATCACTCACCTAGAGCCAGACATCCTGGAATGTGAAGTCAAGTGGGCCGTAGGCAGCATCACTACAAACAAAGCTAGTGGAGGTGATGGAATTCCAGTTGAGCTATTTCAAATACTAAAAAATTATGCTGTTAAGGTGCTGCACTCAATATGCCAACAAATTTGGAAAACTCAGCAGTGGCCACAGGACTGGAAAAGGTCAGTTTTTTTTTCCAATTCCAAAGAAAGGTAAAGTCAAAGAATGTTCAAACTACCACACAATTGCACTCATCTCATATGCTTGCAAAGTAGTGCTCAAAATTCTCCAAGCAAAGCTTCAACTGTACATGAACTGTGAACTTCTACATGTTCAAGCTGGATTAATGCCAACATCACTTGGATCATTAAAAAAGCAAAAAAAATACCAGAAAAACATCTACTTCTCCTTTATTGATTACACCAAAGCCTTTGAGTGTTTGGATCACTATAAACTGTGGAAAACTCTGAAAGAGATGGGAATACCAGACCACCTTACATGCCCCCTGAGAAATCTGTATGCAGGTCAAGAAATAGTTAGAACTGGACATGGAACAACAGACTGGTTCCAAATTGGGAAAGGAGTACATCAAGGGTGTATATTGTCACCCTGCTTATTTAACTTATATAGAGAGTACATCATGTGAAATGTCCAGTTGGATGAAGCACAAGCTGAAATCAAGATTGCTAGGAGAAATATCAATAACCTCAGATGTGCAAATGACACCACCCTAATGGCAGATAGCAACAAGAACTAAAGAGCCTCTTGATGAAGATGAAAGAGGAGAGTGAAAAAACCGGGTGAAAACTCAACATTCAGAAAATTAACACCATGGCATCCGGTCCCATTACTTCATAGAAAATAGTAGGGGAAACAGTGGAAACAGTGATAGACTTTCTTATATTGAAAGAAATCACTGCATATGATGACTGCAGCTATTAAATTAAGACACTTGCTCCTTTTAAGAAAAGCTATGACAAACCTAGACAACATATTAAAAAACAGAGACATTACTTTGAAAACAAAGGTCTGTCTAGTCAAAGCTATGGTTTTTTCAGTAGTCATGTATGGATGTGAGAGTTGCACTATATAGAAAAATGAGTGCTGAAGAATTGATGCTTTTGAACTGTGGTGTTGCAGAAGACTCTTGAGGGTTCCTTGGACTACAAGGAGATCCAACCAGTTAATCATAAAGGAAATCATTCCTGAATATTCATCGGAAGGACTGATGCTGAAGTTGAAACTCCAATACTTTGGCCACCTGATGCAAAGATCTGACTCATTGAAAAAGACCCTGATGCTGGGAAAGATTGAGGGCAGGAGGAGAAGGGGATGACAGAGGATGAGATGGTTGAATGGAGGTGAGTTCAAGCAAGCTCCTGGAGTTTGGCGATGGACAGGGAAGCCTGGCATGCTGCAGTACATGCGGTCGCAAAAGATCAGACACAATTGAATCACTGAACTTATTACGCTTAGTGAAACAAACCAAATACAGAAAGACAAATACTGTAGGATCTCACATACATGTGGAATTTTAGAAAGTCAGACTCGGAATCAGAGAGTAGGACCGTGGTAGCCAGAGTTTGGGGGGTGGGAGGCGGGTAGGAAAAATGTGGGTGATGCTGGCCAAAGGTACAAACTCAGTTATACACTGAGTAAGTTTTCAGAATCTAGTGTATAGCATTGTGATTACATATATTATATACTTGGCATTTGCTAAGAAAATAGGCCTTTAAATGTTCTTACCATACACACGTATACAAAACAACTAAAAATAGTATCTATTTTTACTTGTGAGCTAACTGTAACAGATAAAGATAAGCAGAAAAGCATATTATTGTTCAAAAAACCTGCATTGATTTGGTACTGTCAGGCGAGTGTATTCTCGGTTCTGTCTCGTCTCAATAAAAATTTGAAGTGACGGACATTAAAGCCCTCAGCCCGTCAACAGCTCTGGGACAGTGTTGTAGCTCCCTCAGTTTTATTTAGAAAATAAAGGAAAATACATCCTTGAGGCATGGGGGCATGCCGACCCAAAAGACACGAAGAGAAGAGCGAGAGAAAGAGAGAGAGAGACAGNAACTGTGAACTTCTACATGTTCAAGCTGGATTAATGCCAACATCACTTGGATCATTAAAAAAGCAAAAAAAATACCAGAAAAACATCTACTTCTCCTTTATTGATTACACCAAAGCCTTTGAGAGTTTGGATCACTATAAACTGTGGAAAACTCTGAAAGAGATGGGAATACCAGACCACCTTACATGCCCCCTGAGAAATCTGTATGCAGGTCAAGAAATAGTTAGAACTGGACATGGAACAACAGACTGGTTCCAAATTGGGAAAGGAGTACATCAAGGGTGTATATTGTCACCCTGCTTATTTAACTTATATAGAGAGTACATCATGTGAAATGTCCAGTTGGATGAAGCACAAGCTGAAATCAAGATTGCTAGGAGAAATATCAATAACCTCAGATGTGCAAATGACACCACCCTAATGGCAGATAGCAACAAGAACTAAAGAGCCTCTTGATGAAGATGAAAGAGGAGAGTGAAAAAACCGGGTGAAAACTCAACATTCAGAAAATTAAGACCATGGCATCCGGTCCCATTACTTCATAGAAAATAGTAGGGGAAACAGTGGAAACAGTGATAGACTTTCTTATATTGAAAGAAATCACTGCATATGATGACTGCAGCTATTAAATTAAGACACTTGCTCCTTTTAAGAAAAGCTATGACAAACCTAGACAACATATTAAAAAACAGAGACATTACTTTGAAAACAAAGGTCTGTCTAGTCAAAGCTATGGTTTTTTCAGTAGTCATGTATGGATGTGAGAGTTGCACTATATAGAAAAATGAGTGCTGAAGAATTGATGCTTTTGAACTGTGGTGTTGCAGAAGACTCTTGAGGGTTCCTTGGACTACAAGGAGATCCAACCAGTTAATCATAAAGGAAATCATTCCTGAATATTCATCGGAAGGACTGATGCTGAAGTTGAAACTCCAATACTTTGGCCACCTGATGCAAAGATCTGACTCATTGAAAAAGACCCTGATGCTGGGAAAGATTGAGGGCAGGAGGAGAAGGGGATGACAGAGGATGAGATGGTTGAATGGAGGTGAGTTCAAGCAAGCTCCTGGAGTTTGGCGATGGACAGGGAAGCCTGGCATGCTGCAGTACATGCGGTCGCAAAAGATCAGACACAATTGAATCACTGAACTTATTACGCTTAGTGAAACAAACCAAATACAGAAAGACAAATACTGTAGGATCTCACATACATGTGGAATTTTAGAAAGTCAGACTCGGAATCAGAGAGTAGGACTGTGGTAGCCAGAGTTTGGGGGGTGGGAGGCGGGTAGGAAAAATGTGGGTGATGCTGGCCAAAGGTACAAACTCAGTTATACACTGAGTAAGTTTTCAGAATCTAGTGTATAGCATTGTGATTACATATATTATATACTTGGCATTTGCTAAGAAAATAGGCCTTTAAATGTTCTTGCCATACACACGTATACAAAACAACTAAAAATAGTATCTATTTTTACTTGTGAGCTAACTGTAACAGATAAAGATAAGCAGAAAAGCATATTATTGTTCAAAAAACCTGCATTGATTTGGTACTGTCAGGCGAGTGTATTCTCGGTTCTGTCTCGTCTCAATAAAAATTTGAAGTGACGGACATTAAAGCCCTCAGCCCGTCAACAGCTCTGGGACAGTGTTGTAGCTCCCTCAGTTTTATTTAGAAAATAAAGGAAAATACATCCTTGAGGCATGGGGGCATGCCGACCCAAAAGACACGAAGAGAAGAGCGAGAGAAAGAGAGAGAGAGACAGCGCATGCACGCAGGAGAGACCCCTGGCCCTTTGGCTCTCTCTTTACGTGTTTTTGCTCCCCATGGGCCTGCCCTGTGTAAACCGGGCTAGCCAGGAGTGCTGTTTGTTCTACCCAAGGTCCTCACTCCGGTCCTTGCACCTTCCTTTGTTCTATTTTCGAGGGCTTTTCCATTCCTAGTCTTTTAACCACCACCATTTTGGACTCCTATTTCCTATTTTAACTACCTCACAGTACCATTTGTATACCAAGTATAATCAGAGGATGGCCTTGCATAGCCCTGAAGCCTACAGTTTACAGATAACCTGAAACCACTGCTTAAATATATTTGATCCAGGCTTTGGTCATCTTGTAAGTACTCTCCTCATGCCTAAGCAAAGAAAGTATCATGAGGACTACAACAATGTTACAACCACTGGGATGACCAAGGGAAACTGTTAGGAAAAGAAAGGTGAAAATCCAAGTAACAAAACATGATATTCATGATGAAAGACACCTACAGTTCCATTCTCTAATCTCCAGTATATTAAACTGTACTTACTTCTCCAGCTTGAAATATTGTTTGTTTACACTCATACTTAAAAAGTATGTCCCATTTAAATCTATTCCTTTCTGCTAAAGCACTGAAACATTAAATCTGGAGAGGTGATTTTTAAAAAGGCTGAAAACTGTTGTTTTATAAAATTAGCAGGGGGTGTTTGTTTCTCCCAAGCACATGTAGGATTCAGAATGAGCCTCCCCTAAATATACCCCTTTGGCATCAAATTATTTTGAGCTAAAGGCAAATGAGACCACAAACTCAAGAGAATTTGCCTCTCCTTTAAATATCCAGAAGAATTTAAATTGGAAATTTTTCCCAGAGAAGTGTTATTACTGAAGATGAATTTTACCTCAGAGATCCCATCTATATGGGAGGGCAAACAATTACTAAACCTCTCTTCTTCCTGGGTTTCCCCAGTGGCTCAGTAGTGAAGAATCTACTTGCCGATTCAGGAAATGTAGGTTTGATCCCTGGGTCAGAAAGATTCCTTGGAAGCAGGCATGGCCACCCACTCCAGTATTCCTTCTGGGAAAATCTCATGAACAGAAGAGCCTGGCGGGCTACAGTCCATGGCGTCACAAAGAGTACCATGAACCTCTTCTTGCTATTGTCTGGTGAATGGCCCTCCTGTCTTCAGAAGCCTCAGGGCTCCATTTCATTCCTTAGATCAGGATGGCATATATACCTCACTTTGCCTTTCTATCTCTGAGCTTACCAGGCTCTCTGACGATCCCATGCATGTAGCTTTCCCGAAGGACTGAAATTAAATTTGATCTTCTCCTGTTACTCTGTCTCAAGTTAATTTAATTCTTAGACCATTCAGAAGAACCTAGAAGGTTAGAGGAAAATTTTCCTCCTCACTGATACATAAATGTTAAATATAATTTGCATTTTTAAAGTGTGTTTTTTCCATCATTATACATTATCAGTTTTTCTATGATTAGCATTTGATTCACACAACTAGTATGAATTTATATTATTTTCACATAAATTATTTATAAATCAATATATAACAAGAGCATTCCCAAAACAAAAGTAAAGAAATGAAAAGAAAAGAAAAAGAATACAGTAGCTCTCATCTTTTGTGGTGATAAACAAAATGTTTAAAATACTCCACATGGTATTCAGCTGTAAAGTCATCCATTGTGTCATAGCACATTACATTAAAAAACTATGACAACTTTTTAAAAGTAAGCAAAGAGACAAGCATAGCAATGAAGAACTCTGTAAAAAATAGGTTTAAATATTTTGGGGGGATGTCATACTGAAAGAAGAAGAAAACATGCTGCTTTCATCACTAATTTTAAGCAGCTGCTGACTGAGTGATTAGAACATAGCCATTCGTTGAGCTGAGATTAAAATTTCCATATGCAAATTGGCTGGTTGCAAATTCTTTCCTTAGTTTTACTGTTATTTTGTAACCTCAAGCTCACACTTTCTGATTTTCTGCACTGTGGATGTAGCCAAATATATGAGTTTTACTGGAGGCAAAGTGCAGAAACAAAGACGTCAAGGGTTTACTGAGTGACTTAATGAAGAAGCAAGGAGAGCTCTAGAGCATCCCTCCTTTGTAAATAGATAGCCAATGAGAATTTGCTGTACGGCTCAGGAAGCTTGAATAAGGGCTCTGTGTCAACCTGGAGGGGTGGGATGGGGAAGAAAATGAGAGGGAGGTCCTAAAAGGAGGGGATATATGTACGCCTATGGCTGATTCATGTTGAGATTTGACAGAAAACAACAAAAAGCTGTGACACCATCTATTCACAAAGCAATTTCACAATAAATATTTTCCATTAAAAAAAAAAGACTACATCAAAGAAATAGGAAGATGGAGAAAGGTCTGCAACCACATGCCAGTTAGGCATCATTTAAAGTTATTCTACCTGCACTTAATAGTATCTTTGCCGCTGCTGCTGTTGTTAAGCCACTTCAGTCATGTCCAACTCTGTGTGACCCCAGAGATGGCAGCCCACCAGTCTCCCCTATCCCTGGGATTCCTCAGGCAAGAACACTGGAGTGGGTTGCCATTTTCTTCTCCATAATATCTTTAAAAAGTCCTAAATTGTGATGCTAATAAATTCCTAATTTGCTTTAATACTGTCCTCAAAAACAACAACAACAAAAAAAGCTCTATTTGAAAGACAGAGTCCTATAAACTTTATGAAATAAGAGACATCAAATCAAGAAGATATAAGGAAAATTGAATCTATCTACATCACTTTCATCCACTGTTTCTTGCATGCATGTATTCATTTGTTAGGCAAATATTATTTGGGGGAAACCTAAAATATGGTGAGCACTCATTGTTAATTACGGAACCAATGAATTGGTGAAAGGTAAATGTCTTAATAATATACCTCTAGGGAGTTATTGGCTTAGGCTTATAGGTATAGGCTTCATTGAAGCCATCTCTTAAACAAAACTATTTTGTTAAACAAATCTAGCATATAAAAATTCAAATTTTGATAAGGATAAATTACTGACAATTATTTGCCTTAAGAAAAATTAATTGTATAAATTAATTCATTTAAGGAATCATTTAAACAGTGGGCTGCTATTCTATGCAAATATAATAACTCATATACAATGAAAAATAAATTTTCTTTGTGGCAGTCTCACTAGCTTTTTCCTCAGAAGGCTTATTTCATTAATATTTAACTTGAGATCAGCGAGAATTTTTACCCACTTATGACAACCTATCTGAATAACAGAGTTTAAAATGGTTCATCTTCTAAGGTTTTTGCATCATGTGACATATTAATAAATAATTTCAGGCAGAGCTCAGTTCAGTTCAGTTCAGTCGCTCAGTTGTGTGCGACTCTTTGCAACCCCATGAATCACAGCACAACAGGACTCCCTGTCCATCACCATCTCCCAGAGTTCACTCAGACTCACGTCCATCGAGTCCATGATGCCATCCAGCCATCTCATCCTCGGTAGTCCCCTTCTCCTCCAACCCCCAATCCCTCCCAGCATCAAAGTCTTTTCCAATGAGTCAACTCTTCGCATGAGGTGGCCAAAGTACTGGAGTTTCAGCTTTAGCATCATTCCTTCCAAAGAAATCCCAGGGCTGATCTCCTTCAGAATGGACTGGTTGGATCTCCTTGCAGTCCAAGGGACTCTCAAGAGTCTTCTCCAACACCACAGTTCAAAAGCATCTGGGTTACTTAAAATGACAGAAGAGATTAGAGAGTCTTTGGGAGATAATATAGAGGATGAAGAGACAATAAGGAAAGAGAAATAAGTGCCTTCAATGGGGATTTAACACAATGAATTATGTGGCAAGTCATTACTTCTCAGTCCTGTTTGTGAGAACATGGAAATTCTAGGAGATACAACTAAGATCTAAATCTGCCCTCAAAATGGATACAGGTGAGAGCAAGCTGCTCCTGAATAGATTCAGTGTAAAATACATAACTAAGCCATAGTTTATATTCTGATCAATTCGTAAAATATTAATAAACACGTACTAATGGCAGGCATACAAAGTTTCTACAAATACAAGAGTAAATAGAACAGAGTTCCTGCCTTTGTAGAAATGACAGGCATAAACATTTATGAACAGACCTAGGTTTGACGATCCACAAATGCATCATACAAAGCTGTGGAAGAGTGTCTTTTTTAGAAACAACTCAGATTCTCTGAGGAGATAAGAAAAAATTATAGAAGAGGTAACATTAAGTTCAGTGAATAACTGTAGAACCAACTAATTAAGGAAACAAAACATAGTGAAATGAATCAGATGCGTGTAGGAAGACTCTAAGAAGTGAAAAAGACATAGGAAAGAATAGAGGCATGAAATACAGACTCCATAGATTTGGAGAATGACAAGTGGTTATGTAAGATTCAGGCCCAGGATACAAGCATCCACATGTGAAAGCAAGTCAAACAGAAACAGAGTAATGAAGATTTTATGTAGTGTGGGCTACAAAATCTCCAATTCTTCATGAAAAAGCAAGATCGTAGAATAAAATGAGTCCTGGGTAATGAGCTAAACCTATGACCACGTGACAGGTAGAGTCTTGACAAATGTCCCCTCTCCAGTAAATGAGAGGAGAAAAAAAGAGTGTTTGAGTCTCTCACATTTACAACTCAGTGATTTCTATTCAAATTAAGCTTCTTTCTTGTAATCAGAAGAGTTGCCTGCTATTTGTGAAACATTCATATGCTTAGAACTTTGCATATATATATCTTCATACCCATCCAGAACACAATAGACTGCGAAGGAACAGAGTATGGAGGTTCACAATATAAAGGACTGTGTACTGCTGAACAGTTACCTGAACACTTTGGAAAATTATTTAGTTTGCACACTTTTTAAAAAATTTTAATTAGAGAATAATTGGTTTACAATATTGTATTGGTTTCTGCCATATAACAACAAGAATGAGCCATAAGTGTACATTGATCCCCTGCCTATTGAGCCTCCCTCCCATTCCCCTAACTCACCGGCTCTAGGTCATCACAGAGCACCAGGCTGAGCTCTCTGTGTTATATGGCAATTTCCCTCTAGCTCTCTATTTTACACATAGTAATGCACATATTTCAAAAAGAAAAATAAATATTATACTTTAACACATATATATGGAATCTAGAAAAATGGTACTGATGAACCTATTTTCAGGGCAGCAATGGAGATGTAGACATAGAGAATGGACTTGTGGACACAGGAGGGGAAGGAGAGGGTGGGATGAACTGAAAGAGTAGTTTGCTTATTTTTATCTGCAAGGACCTAATTTAGGATGTTTATTTTTAGATTATTTTTACTGTCATTGTACTTATCAGGCACTGTAGAAAGAAAAAGCTATTCTTACGCTTACTAAAACAGTAATGACAACTTTAGTCAAGACTAATGCAACAGAGGAGAGAGATCAGGCTTAACTTTGAATGCAAAGACAAGTGGAAATTTAAAGCCAAGGAGTAGAGTGAGAGAGTCGATGTAAAATTACTCAGAGGAGACATCAAAGATAGAGAGATCCTTGCTAAAGTGACCTGACAGAGTTCTTGCCAAAGAGAGGCCAAGGACTTCTATATCACAGGTGGGGCCTGAGGAATTTGATTAGATATTAATGTGATCAGTCATCAATGGTGGGGGAATCTTCTCTAAACTGACTTTGCCAGATTCTTGCTAAAACTAGGCCATACATGTCTGACAAAGATAGAATGATACCCAAGGCCTAGTCAACTGTTAGTCACTCAGTCATGCCCAACTCTTTGTGACCCCATGGACTGTAGCCTGCCAGGCTCCTCCATCCATGGGATTCTCCAGGCAAGAATACTGGAGTGAGTAGCATTTCCCTTCTCAGGGGATCTTCCTGACCCAGGGATTAAACCTATGTCACCTGAGTCTCCTGTATTGCAAGTAAATTCTTTACCATCTGAGCCACCAGGGAAGCCCTCCAAAAAGAGGCCTGATAGGAACCTTACTGAAGTTTGGTCAAGAAGAGAGTCTATTAAAAGAAAAAGAGCTGGATTGAAATGAGCAATAGCAAGCTTTGCTCTGCCTGTTATCAGAACCAGATAAGACACTCCAGACAAAATGAGATGAATTTTAAAAATCTGCTAAATTTCATGTGGCCACTAGGAAATGAAAAGCTTCTATACATAACGTATCTTTGCTCTCCTGTGTGTACTGTTTGTGATCAAGCAAAGAAGACATGAGACACTTCAATCTTTATGCCCAAACTATCAATATATAAATATGTTTCCCTTTTATTCTATATGGGGTTTTTTTTTTGCTTCTTTTTGTTTCTAAAGGTCATTTTCCAGTTAGAATTAAATGATGCTTTATACAGAAAGATTAAAAACAATTTTTTTAAGTAGCTGTAACTGTTAATTTTTTTGGAGCAAAGTTTATCTTTAGTGATCCACTCAAATTTAACTTATCAATATTTGCATGCTATGGGAAATATTCTAAAAGTAGAAATGTATCAGGTTGTACTCTTTGTTTATAACATAATTTTGAACAAAATCCACCAATAAAGTACAGAGATGTGACAAAGTCAATATGCATGTTTTCAGATGTGATTTTTACATTACTACATTCCCTGCAAAAATTTTATATTTTAATTTCATCTGGGCATCTTTTTTCCAATTTAGCATTTAGATGTCTTTAAAAGCAATCCTAGAGAGTTCTGAACAAATAACAAAAATCAGAGGCATGGGAAATTTGTGGCCCTGTCAGAAATTTAGTCTTTTAGGTAAATACCAACTTGCAAAACAAATTTTTTAATGCAATGAAACATTGTTTTATGTATCAGAAGAAAAATATTAAATAATCAGTAAATATCAAACATGGCCAAGCTGTTTAATATTTTGCATGCTAGAGTTAAGAGAAAGTGAATAATAAACTAAGCATGCAGCTAAATAATTTGAATAATTGTAGTAGTTCAAAAGAAGACAGAGGAAAGCCACAATGAACAAAAAAGCATACAGATTTTGTCAAACTTCCCTGTGATGTCTTCATAGTACCTGAAATAGAAGGGGTCACCCCCTTGACATTTTTATCAAAATAATCAAATTGTGGACAAAATGCTGACAAAATGATTGTAACATTTAATGAAAAAAAAAAACCTATTTTTTTGAAATACATTCTTTTTCCTTAGTTCCAATGATATAATGATCTCCTTATTCTTCTCTATTTTCTTTTTTTGTTTGAAACATTGGAGTTCTTCAAATACATGTACTAGGTCCTATTCAGACTCAGTATTCAGTTCATAGAAAACATCCTTTGAGACACGCTTGACTATCTTTCTAAAACCTTATGCATTCTTCAGTGAGACCTCTTGTATGTGCCAACACTATCTTCTACTATCTGCTCAATATCTCCTAAGCACATCAGAAAGGCTTGTTAAACCAACGTGCTCAATATTGAACTCATCTATTTCCCAACAGCTGCTTGAATATGGTTCCTTATCTTGAGGAGAGGACGTTTGTTCCTTTTCAAAACATTCATTGGATCAAATGCTCTGCACGGCCTTATCTCTATAGAGTTTACCATAACTTCAGTTTCACAAAGTGTCTCACATCACTCTGGCTACCTCACTCTCATTCAACCTCATTGGAAAATTCATCATCAGAGCCCTTGATTTCACCTCCTGAATATAAATTTTAAATTTATCCTATCCTCTTCATTGCTTCCACCAGTTTAGACCAAATCTCTATTATCTTTCACCTGAACTCTTCCAGCCCCTTCCGATTGACGTATCTCTTTCAGTTTTCTTCTTCTAAATAATTCTTCATGCCACATACTAGAGTGAGATCAACCTCTTCTAACATTTTCACATTATTTTTACATAAATGCCAAAATTATTAACTTGGCCTGTACGGTTCTGTGTGGTCTACCTACTGTCTGTCACTCTCTACTGTTTTTTCTTAAACTGTGTGTCATACTTTCTGTTGTAGCTACACTATCTTTAATCAATGCTTAAACAACCCACATATACTTACGTGGCATGGTCATTGCCTCAGTTCGGTTTTCTCCAAATTCTTTTCTAGGAGTTTTATAGTTTGGTCTGTGATCCATTTTGAGTTAATTTCTATAAAATATTAATTGTACCAAGGAATAGAGAAAAAGAACTTCTCAATAGATGATTTGGCAAAAAATGAACTGAATATTAATAAAGAGAAAGTAGACCTATTAATATATAATTGCAGGCAGACCTATTAAACATACTGAAAGATATTTAATATAATAAATAAAACTTGAAGAAACAAAGCATATAACATGTTTTGCTTATGAAATTATTCTAATGTCATGAAAATCATAAAGCCCCATGTTGATGGATATATGCTGTCTCTTATACACATCTAGATGTGTATAAGAGACAGTCCCTTCTCAGGGGATCTTCCTGACCCAGGGATTGAACCTATGTCACCTGAGTCTCCTGTATTGCAAGTAAATTCTTTACCATCTGAGCCATCAGGGAAGCCCTCCAAAAAGAGGCCTGATAGGAACCTTACTGAAGTTTGGTCAAGAAGAGAGTCTATTAAAAGAAAAAGAGCTGGACTGAAATGAGCAATAGCAAGCTTTGCTCTGCCTGTTATCAGAACCAGATAAGACACTCCAGACAAAATGAGATGAATTTTAAAAATCTGCTAAATTTCATGTGGCCACTAGGAAATGAAAAGCTTCTATACATAACGTATCTTTGCTCTCCTGTGTGTACTGTTTGTGATCAAGCAAAGAAGACATGAGACACTTCAATCTTTATGCCCAAACTATCAATATATAAATATGTTTCCCTTTTATTCTATATGGGNGGTCTGTGATCCATTTTGAGTTAATTTCTATAAAATATTAATTGTACCAAGGAATAGAGAAAAAGAACTTCTCAATAGATGATTTGGCAAAAAATGAACTGAATATTAATAAAGAGAAAGTAGACCTATTAATATATAATTGCAGGCAGACCTATTAAACATACTGAAAGATATTTAATATAATAAATAAAACTTGAAGAAACAAAGCATATAACATGTTTTGCTTATGAAATTATTCTAATGTCATGAAAATCATAAAGCCCCATGTTGATGGATATATGGCAAAAGGAGCACTCTATTATACTATCTGTGAAGTCATTTTTGGTAGTATTAAAAATCTTAAAATTTACACTTCAATAATTCCAGTTCTGGAAATCCCTCCTGAATTATCGTATATACTGAAATAGGTATATGCTTGAATTCATTTTTTAAAGTAGTATTTAAAATACAAAATTTAGAGTCAATCTAGATACTCAACAATTGGGAAGTAACATTAAATTATCACATATTCTAATAGGGAAGTGACAAGTTATGACATAGTCATATAATAAATATATATATTTTAAAATAAAAATCGGAGTAATTTTTAAGTAATAAATTGGAGAAATCCCAATTTTAATCTAAATGCAAAAGC
Organism: Raphicerus campestris; assembly: GCA_006410735.1. Taxonomy (NCBI): domain Eukaryota; kingdom Metazoa; phylum Chordata; class Mammalia; order Artiodactyla; family Bovidae; genus Raphicerus; species Raphicerus campestris. The sequence goes on along the minus strand of SJYW01000900.1, from coordinate 1,047,980 downwards.
AGAATGAAAAATTATTTAAATCATATGATTGAATCTATTGAAGCCAATATGAAATCTGCCACCAATATGAATCTCTTTATGCCATACATTCTTTAAGTAAGTATACCAAAGTTACTTGTATTTTCACTGGATTTAAAAATTAGATGTGTTATTATCTCTATTATGCAAATTCCAAAAAAATCAGTTATTTCTTCTCTTTTTCGTGGAAAACAGTATATTCTGGATTGTCCTTTACTTGAATTTAGTATGTGGCTAATATTTCTTAGATTTCATTCAAGAAGTCTTTCAATTAACTAAAAATATAAAAGAACATCACTTTAGTTTGTATCAATTAGAAAGTAGTCTCAATAAGAAAATAAATTTTAATTTCAACTTATTAATGAAAGATCCAGGGTCATTTATCATAATTTACAAATAATAATATTAGTAGCTAAAATGTGTTGAGACAATTCTATGTTCCTTTTGAGTATTTCTTTATTGAATCTATACACAACCACAAGAGATAAATATTATTATAATCCTATTATGAGTGAGGTACTGAGTCACGGAGAAGTTAGGCAATGTATACAGGATCACAAAAATGGCTTTTGAAATGAATACTCATAGCACATTGAAAGTTTTCAGCTTTCAGAACTAATATGTCTATAAACGTCTTCATTTATATTTTTTCATAAATGATGTACTAACAATTACGAACATCTCCTTTGAACAGATGAATAATCTTGGATGTGTTTCTGCATCAAGTGCCAAAATTGGGACTGTCAACAGATTTCCTGAATCCTGGTCCTGTACTTTACTCACTAGCTCTGATGAGCTGTATAAGCTCTCTTGCAGACTAAGATGAATCCTGCTATGCTGCACAGCTGGTACTCAAAAATGTCACTGTTGATTAGATATTTTTAGTCATTTAATTTTTGCTCCGTAAGCTAGATTTCACTCCTCCTTCATGACTGACACATATTGTTTCTGTCTTTTACTTCTGTCCGTATTTTTCTTTAGGGGATTCATTATAAGAAACATGACATGTTATTTTTAATAACACACCACCCACAGAAGGAAAGCAAGGAGAATAAAGGTAGAATCTTACCCATGAAAAATACTGCTTTAGTTAACATATCCCAAATTGAGTTAGTTTTGTAAAATATTTGCTACAAGATTAAAAATGAATAAAAATCCTAAATGTGAAGTCTAAGTAGCAATATAGAAAAAAAAAAAACAAAACCTAGTAACCTAACAGATCCATATAAGAAAATGTGAAGAAACCTCCAAAAGCTTACAAGGGCATATTATGCTTTTTGAACAAATATCTGCACAGTTATTATGTGTCAAAAGTCATAGCTGCAAGTTACACCTGTGGGGATACATAATATTTTGGGTGAGAAGAGGGAACAATTTAGATTCTCATATATCGATTTTATTAAAAAGGGAAAAACCTAGTAATTTCAACTCCATAATACTCAACTCAACATGCATTATACTATTAAATAAGATAATATGACTGAAGAAGTTAAAATAAATTGAATAAAATTTCTATTCTATTGCTCTGAATCTCATTTTTTCATACAATATACATTTTCAAATACAGTATTTGGTAGGCAATAATTAATAATAGTAAATTCTCTGAAAATATTTATAACTGTCAGAAATACTATCGTCAGCTGCTGCTGCTGCTGCTAAGTCACATCAGTCGTGTCCAACTCTGTGCGACCCCATAGACGGCACCCCACCAGGCTCCCCCCGTCCCTGGGATTCTCCAGGCAAGAACACTGGAGTGGATTGCCATTTCCTTCTCCAATGCATGAAAGTGAAAAGTGGAAGTGAAGTCATTCAGTCTTGTCCGACCCTCAGCGACCTCTCAGCTAATCATTTTTATTTTTGTTTATAACCTTAGTTATTTTGTGACTTCCCTGATGGCTCAGCGGTAAATAATCCACCTGTAATGGAAGAGACACCAGTTTAATCCCCAAGTCAGGAAGATCTAGAGGAGGAAATGACAATCCACGCTAATATTCTTACCTGGAGAATCTCACGGACAGAGGAGACTGGAGGGCTACAGTTCACTGGTTTACAAAGAGTCAAACATGACTGAGTGAGTTATTTTTAAGATTTAAAAGAATGCTCATTGTAAACAAGTAAATAATACACAAAGATTAAATATGAAAACATATCTTGATATCAGAGTAAAATAACTTTACTATTTTATGCACATGTATGTTTATTTTCATGGGTCACAAATATATATAGATATATATGCACACATAAACATTAAAGTATACAGCAGACACTGAACTAAGGATTTACATTTATTACCTATTTTAAGCTTTACAATATTACAAAAATCCCATGAGCTAGGAAACTTTGACAACATCCACAGGGTTTTCCACAGCCTTTAAAAATTTAACAGTAATAAGGGAGAGCTGAGGCAATGTAGCCTCATAATTTTATAATTTATGCAACAAAGTAACCTGATCATTTTATATATACATAAGAAGGTTTTGATAACTCAAATCTCAGTTTTAAAAGGCTAGGCAATCTATGAGGGTCATCCATCAACTCTCTTTAGTTTAGATCACAAATTACCTGAAACNTGCAACAAAGTAGCCTGCTCATTTTATATATATATATAAGAAGGTTTTGATAACTCAAATCTCAGTTTTAAAAGGCTAGGAAATCTATGAGGGTCATCCATCAACTCTCTTTAGTTTAGATCACAAATTACCTGAAACACTTCAATAAACTTCATTATACTGCTATACTGAGAAGGTAAAGATGGAAAAATGCTAATCATGCTTAATTAAATAAACAGAAACCTCTGCTGCATCTTTCTAAATTTTTCAATATGACTTGTAATCCATGATTTTCATCTGATGCTTCTGTCTCCATGATAATAAGTAAAAACTAATGAGAGTGCCTATTTTAGCTGCTGGGGAGGGAAGCTGCTTTAGGAGCAGGAGAATGACATGTAACTAGAGGTCCTAACACCCCCCCAAAACATGAAATGCCTGAACCTGTATTTCTGTTTATGTCAAGTAAGTACCTTTCCACAAAAAAAAGTGTTGGCTTTTCCAGCTACACCCCTACCAAAAGTCACCTACATCAAATTGAATATATACAAAGTTTTCCCTTTTAAATCAAAGTGAAACCAAGCTAGAGCCCATGGCCATTAATTTCTCTTTAACTCAAGTAATTATATAGTTCCATTGGCCTCTGACTAGTGCAGGATCCAGGGCTGTTCAGAGTGGAAATGAGTCTCATTAATTCCCATTTCTACAGTTTGTTCCAATAACTGTGGGATGGCAACATTTTTTTCCTACTATTAACAAAATCAAATGATACAGGGATGCTAATCTATTTCACCATTTAAAAATGATTCACTATTGCCAAAATAAATGAATTAGAGAAACATTCATTAGTTGTATTCAGCCCCACCGCCTAATCTTGCTATAGACCCCATTCAAATGAATTCTTATTCCCTCTGGCTGGGTACCAGAACAATCTTCAACAATTAGCAGCATTACTACTCAATCTTTGTTTTAGTCTTATTCCACATTACACTGGACATTTAGTACCTAAGAATAAGGTCCTAATAATAATAAGAGCTATTATTGCCAGAGAAATGTTTAACGATGTTATACAGGAGTGTTAATTTGGTTCATCTCACTGCATTTAATATATTACCATTGATTAGTATTAAAGTATGAGCCATATATGTAATTTTCCATTTCCTAGTAATAACTTAAAGAAAATAAAAGGAAATAGGTGAAATTAATTTTATGAATAATTTTTATTTAACTTAGTATATTCAAAATATTAACATTTTAACCTATAACCAATATGAAAACTGTTAATGAGATATTTATATTCATTTTTCATAATAAGTCTTTGAAATCTGATAGCTATTTTTCATTTAGAGCATGTCTCAATTTAGACCAGTCACATTTCAAATATTCAAATGCTATATGTGGCCAGTGGCTGCCATGTTAGACAATGTGTCTGATCATGTTTATTTCTACCTATCTACCTGTCTGTCATCTATATCACCCTAAATCTTTTCTGCTGCTGCTGCTGCTGCTGCTAAATTGCTTTAGTCATGTCCAACTCTGTTCAACCCCATAGACGGCAGCCCACCAGGCTCCCCTATCCCTGGGATTCTCCAGGCAAGAACAGTGAAGTGGGTTGCCATTTCCTTTTCCAATGCATGAAAGTGAAAAGTGAAAATTAAGTCCCTGAGTTGTGCCCGACTCTTCACGACACCATGGACAGCAGCCCACCAGACTCCTCCGTCCATGGGATTTTCCAGGCAAGAGTACTAGAGTGGGTTGCCATTGCCTTCTCCTAAATCCTCTCTAGGACAGGGTAAAACAAATGTTTAAAGTAAAAAAAAAAAAAAAAAGCTAACATTTGTGTGTTAGGTAATGGTTTTCTAAATATTCTAATATACACAAATATATGTGACTTAGAAATTAGCACCATTGTGTTTTTGGCTAACTCATAGCAATTCCTAAGGTAGAAAATGTGAGATATGTATAAAAGAAAAAGAAAACAAGAAAATTTATTTGAGCTGAAATTGACAGTAACTATTTCTCCATACAAGGATGAATTAATAATACATAATACAATTACAAGGTAAGTACATTTTTATACCAGCCTCACCCGTTAGAAAAACTTGTCAAGAAAACAAAAAATGCAATTCCAAAAAGCTACAAGAGCTCATCAATGAACTTGGGAAAGTTGCAGGGTATAAAGTTAATATACAGATATTTGTTGTATTCTATACGTGAAGGCCAAACTATCAAAAGGAGAAATTAAGGAAACAATTCCATTTACAACCACATAAAAAGAACAAAATATCTGGGAATAAGCTCACTTGTTCTCGGAAAACTATAAGACACTGATAGAAATTGAAGACCAACATGAGCCAATAAAAAGATATATTGTGTTTATGGATTGGAAGAATTATATTGTTTAAATTACCTTGTTACCCAAGGCAATCTACAGATTCAATACAATCTCTATCAAAATGCCAAGGGCATTTTTCACAGAACTAAAACAAATAATTTTTAAATCTGCATTGAAACACAAAGTACACCAAATAGTGAAAACAATCTTGAGAAAGAAAAACAGAACTGGAGGAATCATGCTGCCTGATATCAGACTATGCTATGAAGCTACAGTCATCAAAGCAGTATGGCACTGGCACAAAATCAGACATGCAGATCAATGGAACAGACTAGAGAGCACAGAAATAAACCCATTGTAGTCAGCTGACCTGCAACAAAGGACCCAAAAGCATACAATAGGGAAAAGACACTCTCCTCAATAAGCGGTGCTGAGAAAACTGAATAGCTACATGTAAACAATGAATATAGAACATTCTGTAACACTGTATACAGAAATAAACTCAAAATCAATTAAATAATTAAATGTAAGTTCAGAAATCATAAACTCCTAGGAGAAAACAGAGTTATCCTAGAAGAACACTCTCTGACATAAATTGTAACAGTATTATTTTTATCTTAAGCAGAGGAAATAAAGCAAAGATAAACAAGTGAGATTTAATTAAACTTAAAAGATTTTGCACTACAAAGGAAATAATCAATAAAACAAAAAAGGCAAACTCCTAAATGGAAGAAAATATTTGCAAATGATATGACTGCTAGGGGTTAATATAAAAAGCGTATAAACAGTTCATACAAGTCAGCATCAAAAAAAATTAAAAATGAGCAGATCTGAATAGACATTTTTCCAGAGAACACATACAGATGGCCACTGTCATATGAAAAGATGCTTAACACTGTTAATCATCAAAGAAATGAAAGTTAAAACCATAATGAGATATACCACTTCACACATGTTGGAATGGCTATCATGAAAAAGACCTCAAACAATTGGTGAGGATGTGGAGAAAACAGAATGCCCATGAACTGTTGGTGGAAATGTAAATTAGTGCAACCACTGTGGAAAATAGTCTGGAGGTTGCTCAAAAAACTAAAAGTGGTACTACTGTATGACTAAGCAATTCCATTCTGGTTATACACCTAGAAAAAAATGACAATATTAGTTTGAGAAGATACATAAATCCTGATGTTTCACTGCATTGTTTACAATTGCCAAGATATGAAATCTGTGTCCATTAAGAGATGAATGAAGAGAGATAGAGAATGCATGTGTGTGTATATAGATACACAATAGAGTACTACTCAGCCATGAAACGGAGAAGGCGATGGCACCCCACTCCAGTACTCTTGCCTGGAGAATCCCACGGATGGAGGAGCCTGGTGGGCTGCAGTCCATGGGGTCACAAAGAGTCGACACGAATGAGTGACTTCACTTTGACTTTTCACTTTCACGCATTGGAGAAGGAAATGGCAACCCACTCCAGTATTTTTGCCTGGAGAATCTGGGGAATGGGAGAGCCTGGTAGGCTGCTGTCACTGGGATCGCACAGAGTTGGACACGGCTGAAGCGACTTAGCAGCAGCAGCAGCCATAAAAAAGTTGTCACTTGCAGAAACATGAATGGACTTGGAGGGTGTTATGTAGGTGAAATAAGTCAGTAGAAAAAGACAAATATGGTATGACATCATGTATATGTGGAATCTAAAAAATAAAACAAACCAATGAAATATAACAAAAAAGAAATAAGCTCACAGATATAGAAAACAAACTATTGGTTACAAGGAGGGGTGGGCATTATAGGGGGAGGGGAGTAACAGGTACAAACTGCTATTATAAAATAAACAAGCTACAAGGATATAATGTACAGCATAGGGAATACTATAACTATAAATAACTATAAATGGAATATAACTTTTAAAAGAGTGAATCACTATGTTGACACCTGAAACATAATATTATACATCAATTATATTTCAATAAAAACAACTATTACAAAAAATTCCAGTTCCAACCTGATGCCTCTGTTGAACAAGGCATACAAAGAAGTTTTAGATTGTGCCCATATACCCAGTTAAGTCTAGAGAGGGATGGCTTGTTCCACATCAGGATCTGTACTGTGGTTAATTTGCTTGATGGAGAAGTGAGTGTGAGAAAACCCTTATTGCTTAGAAAAGGGGCAGGTGCCACAGGCATGACCATAGCACAATTCCCATCTGGCAAAAATATCCAAGAGGATTATCAGAACCAAACCCCTTACTCTTCTGTTGTTTGCCTTATTAAATAAGAACAATTTTACTCACTACTTTCACAAGAACTATTAATAACAAGTCCATATTTGTTTCATTTTTAAAAAATTCTCAATTCCTATTAGAATCTCTGTATATTACTTGCCACATATCTTTCTGCCTTTATACTCACCCATATTTCTAGTCTTATTTTTAAATTATTTTATTTAGTCAAAGAAAACTCTGGTGTTAATAGATAGACTTCACTAATGATTGCTCACTACTACATTGTTTAAATATTAAAATTATAATACATTACCTAAACTGCTGTGGGTTTTATTTGGTTTTGTTGTTTTTTAAGTATCCAACCTCAGAGTAATTCTTCACCTAGACACAAATAGAGCATTTTCATAAAAACAGTAATAAGTGTATAGTTGCTGACTCCTAGACTACCTGTCTCATAAAGGTCTCACAAATATATTTACTTCTTCCCTTCTTCATATTTTTAATTCTAGTTCTGTGTTATCACTGCCTTTAGTTCTGCTTTTAATATGGCAACTATAGAGATGCAATTCAAAACAGAACAAAAGATGCTGCCATTTGCTACTTCTGCAACCTGGTATCCTCATTTTCATTTTTCCTGTGATTATCTAGCAAACATAAGACAGATCTTTGAGAGTAGGCATGGATAGCTTCCCAGATGACGCTAGTGATAAAGAATCCACCGCCAGTGCAGGAGACATAAGAAATGTGGGTTTGATCCCTGGGTTGGGAAGATCTGAAATAGCAACCCACTCCAGTATTCTTGCCTGGAGAATCCCATAGACAGAGGAGCCTGGCAGGATACTACAGTTCATAGGGTTACAAGTAGTTAGACACAACTGAAGCAATTTAGCAGGCAAGCCTGGAAGGATGTCAAACTCTAAAGGAACAACAGGTAGATTTCAGAGTGAACTAGATAGGTTTTATAGCACATTAGAGATGACTGGGATTGGAGTCTTTTCCCTGGTATCTTATTTTTGAAAGTATTGTGGCATGTAGGATTCTCCTTGATTATCGATTAACCTCTTGAGAAATCTTGCTAATTGGAACAAAAATACAACTGCTGGCAAAGATACACAAACTAGCTCTGTGGGATTAAGACATAATTTAGTTTCGAGCATAAAGTGGAGGCCGTGCTTCCCAGGATGGCACAACACAATCTCTGCAGGAAATAAAAAGAAAATTAAATTTTTTCAATGGGTTTGTGACACATCAAAAATCTTGGAAACCACTGATTTTAAAGATTATTCTTCTAGCTGGATTTTGTTAGTTAATACCTACAATAAAAACTGCTGAATTGTTATGGGAAAATTCAAGGCCAGGCCAATGAAAGAGACAAAATGCACCCGAAATTTCAAAGAGGTGAATAAGTGAACGGAAATACTTTTTGAACTGTCCCTAGTTTGGGATAAGTGCTTCATTCAGTGATTTATTATGTGCATGCATGCCAAATTGTTTCAGTCGAGTCCAACTCTTTGCCACCCTGTAGACCATAACCCTGTATTCTCCTCTGTCTATAGAATTCTCTAGGCAGGAATACTAGAGTGGGTTGCTATGACCTCCTCCGGGGATCTTCCTGACCCAGGGATTGAATCCAGTGTGTCCTGGAACTCCTGGCTTGCAGGCAGATTCTTTACTGCTGGGCTACCAGGAAGCCTCTGCTATTTATTACTTTCCTATAAACATGTGATTAGCTGTAAAAATTATTATAAATTCTTATGCTTTACAAAATTAAGTCAAAATAAAGCTTAGAGCAATTTTAAAAGAAATACCAAAAGCCAGAGCTGTTAACTAACCCAATCTCAATTAAATCAACTGTTACTCTTTGGCTACTGTATTTTTTTTTCCTATTCTCAGGAATTCTTTTCTTTTTTTTCACTGCTAAGCTTTTAAAATGCTCTATATTTTTACTTTCCTCACCATTTCTTAAAAGGTATTTTGTTTCTGACTAAAGAAAGTTCTTATAATTCCTTCTACTTCCATTGTTAGATAAAAGTCATTGTTATCATAACTAAGGTGACCTTATGTCTTCATCAAAAAGCAAATCTTCTCCTGATACGTAACTACCTTTTTAAGAAATAGATTTCTTGATATTTCTTCTTCAAGATCCAGAAGATTGGCTCATGACACTCTATGGCATGAAAAACTATTATAGTNGAACAACAGGTAGATTTCAGAGTGAACTAGATAGGTTTTATAGCACATTAGAGATGACTGGGATTGGAGTCTTTTCCCTGGTATCTTATTTTTGAAAGTATTGTGGCATGTAGGATTCTCCTTGATTATCGATTAACCTCTTGAGAAATCTTGCTAATTGGAACAAAAACACAACTGCTGGCAAAGATACACAAACTAGCTCTGTGGGATTAAGACATAATTTAGTTTCGAGCATAAAGTGGAGGCCATGCTTCCCAGGATGGCACAACACAATCTCTGCAGGAAATAAAAAGAAAATTAAATTTTTTCAATGGGTTTGTGACACATCAAAAATCTTGGAAACCACTGATTTTAAAGATTATTCTTCTAGCTGGATTTTGTTAGTTAATACCTACAATAAAAACTGCTGAATTGTTATGGGAAAATTCAAGGCCAGGCCAATGAAAGAGACAAAATGCACCCGAAATTTCAAAGAGGTGAATAAGTGAACGGAAATACTTTTTGAACTGTCCCTAGTTTGGGATAAGTGCTTCATTCAGTGATTTATTATGTGCATGCATGCCAAATTGTTTCAGTCGAGTCCAACTCTTTGCCACCCTGTAGACCATAACCCTGTATTCTCCTCTGTCTATAGAATTCTCTAGGCAGGAATACTAGAGTGGGTTGCTATGACCTCCTCCGGGGATCTTCCTGACCCAGGGATTGAATCCAGTGTGTCCTGGAACTCCTGGCTTGCAGGCAGATTCTTTACTGCTGGGCTACCAGGAAGCCTCTGCTATTTATTACTTTCCTATAAACATGTGATTAGCTGTAAAAATTATTATAAATTCTTATGCTTTACAAAATTAAGTCAAAATAAAGCTTAGAGCAATTTTTAAAGAAATACCAAAAGCCAGAGCTGTTAACTAACCCAATCTCAATTAAATCAACTGTTACTCTTTGGCTACTGTATTTTTTTTTCCTATTCTCAGGAATTCTTTTCTTTTTTTTCACTGCTAAGCTTTTAAAATGCTCTATATTTTTACTTTCCTCACCATTTCTTAAAAGGTATTTTGTTTCTGACTAAAGAAAGTTCTTATAATTCCTTCTACTTCCATTGTTAGATAAAAGTCATTGTTATCATAACTAAGGTGACCTTATGTCTTCATCAAAAAGCAAATCTTCTCCTGATACGTAACTACCTTTTTAAGAAATAGATTTCTTGATATTTCTTCTTCAAGATCCAGAAGATTGGCTCATGACACTCTATGGCATGAAAAACTATTATAGTCTGTGATAAAATTAAAAGTCCTGAAGAAGAATATTGAGCCACCAAAACACTTCTTTATTTTATAAGAAAATCACACTTGTGGCAATGCAATAGTATACAAGGGCTTATAATGTGGCAGTGGTTTGGTGGTTGTTAAGCTTTGTAATGTTAATGATATGATACTATGTGTACAGTGTTTTCGGCTCCCTGTTAGGTTTCTAAGATTCATCCTTGTTGATGTGTGCAGCTTCCGTTCATTCTTTCACTGACAAATAGTATTTCATTGTGTTAGAATACAACAATTTATTTGGCTATTTTTCCTTTCAATGAGCATCTCAGTGGTTTCCAGTTGTTTGTTTTGCTCTTCATAGTAAAGCTACCATAAACATTTCTGCCTGTGCTTGTCATTCACCCGTGGAACCATTTCCCTAGGCAGTGAAGTTTTCAAACCTTTAGACCACAATACACAAAAAGGTACGGTTTACGTTTTAGCAAAGACAACGAATAGACATGCATACAAAAGAAACTGAAACAATTTCTACAAATAATCTTTACCCTTACTACTTAAAAGGCATTTTAATATTTTCTAAGGCAATGGCACCCCACTCCAGTACTCTTGCCTGGAAAATCCCATGGACTGGAAGGCTGCAGTCCATGGGGTCACACAGAGTCGAACACGACTGAGCGACTTCACTTTGACTTTTTACTTTCATACATTGGAGAAGGAAATGGCAACCCACTCCAGTGTTCTTGCCTGGAGAATCCCAGGGACGGGGAAGCTTGGTTGGCTGCCGTCTATGGGGTCACACAGAGTCGGACACGAACTAAAGCGACTTAGCAGCAGCAGCAGCAGCAGCAGCATTTCCATATTACATTGTATTATGTGTATAATAACTATATATTATGTTATAGTCTGTTTTTGTTCTATTTATTTTTAAAATTCTTACAAGATCATTGAAATTGAGACCTAAAGTTTAAAAATATAGCATTAGGTTATATACTTGGTAGCAAAAATGCTCAGTTTTAAAATATGCACTTCTCCAATCTTGGAAGATGACAAGTTATTCTCAAAATATGATTGCATCAAATGAAAATTCACCACTACCATGAAACAGTTCATACTATTCCACATCCTAGAAACACCTGATACTTTAAGACTTTTTTTTTTAACCAGTATAGATGATGTGAAATATCTCATTGTTATTTTTATTTTCATTCCCTTAATGAGAAGTTGAATATCATTCCATATTTCATCCTATTTGAAATGCTATTTGAATTTTTAATGTGATTTCTAGCATCATTATTTTATATATTGATTCATAAGAAAGTCTGGTACATATTTGGTACTAATTCTATCCTAATTATATATATGTCCCATTTCTCATCTGAGTTTGGGTTTGCTTTTCACTTTCTTTATTGTGATTGTTAAAAACAACAACAAATTAAATAGTATATGCATTCTTACATATAGGAAAACTGAGATTTCTAATTCCTGGTTCAATGCCACACAACCAGTAATTAAAATTGCATATTCAAACTTTAGCAGTTTTAACCTGTATATCACCCTGAAAACCAAGAACACTGCTTCTCTAATATTGGCAATCATATTCTGTTCTTTGCTTAATTTTTACATCACCTTATTTCATATTTAATTTTCTTTCTTGCCCTTTAATTTTTATAGTAACTTGTTCATTTTAAAAACTTATCGAATATCTTATTTATGCTCTTGCTCAGTCACTTCAGCCACGTTGAACTTTATGTGACCTCATGGACTATAACCCACCAGGCTCCTCTGTTCACAGGATTTTCCTGGCAAGAATACAGGAGTGGGTATCCCCTTCTCCAGGGGATCTTCCTGACCCAGGATCAAACTTGCATCTCCTGCATTGCAGGCAGATTCTTTACCACTGAGCCTATATTTAGCAAAATATACATTAATTACATTATTGTTTCCTGTTCCTTAAATTATTTATCTCATTCAGTGTCAGTTTTTTGGCTATCTGGATATTGTCTTAAATGCTACTGGTTTTCCTAACATGCTTTCAGGTCCTTGATTATTTGTTCATATTTATTAGCAAAGACCTGAGCATCTATTTTGGATTTCTTACACTGTTGGGTGTGTAAATCTTTTCACAGCTGTATCTCTGCCATCTGGTGAGATTCTCACTAGGCTCTGTGTATTGGGTGAAACGTGATTAATAAACTTCACTTTAAGGTGAACAAGAGTGGCATTCTCTGTCAGGCTACATCTTTGTGTTTGCATATGAGAGATAGTATTTGTGTATGAGAGAGAGAGAGAGAGAGTATGTACACGTGTGCCAGCTGGGCAGAAGTGGACATACGGCATTCCTAACTTCTGAAATTGTCAAATGTTGACCTACTTCTTACAGTGAGCCTTCATTTAATCAAAGGTTTTAATCCCAGTACCCCCGTGAGGTTCTACTAGGTAAATTGTTCTCTACTAGTGGCTTCCTTAGTAGGTGCCACTAACACCCCACTTTGCTCATTTTCAGTACATACGCTTGCTATCTTCCAGAAGACTGCAGACATCTTTTAATCTGTTGTCATCCCTTCTCTTCATCTGCAATGGTCTTATTTTCCTATTTATTATACCTCTTATTCTCATTTAGCTTTGACTCAAGGAGACACAAATAAATGAGCCTGGTCTTCCATCATGAAATAGATAGCATACGTCAGTGTCAATTAGTACATAGTTGTGTTAGCCTGAGATGTGGGAATGAATGACAAGTAATCTCATGGGAGATTAATTCATTCATTCAGAAAAAATACTGGTTGAGAAAGAGCAACTAGAGGAGTCATGCCAGATTTGACAAGGGAAGGAACAGATTAGGGGGGGCTGTTAATGGTTCAAACTACCACACAATTGCACTCATCTCATATGCTAGTAAAGTAATGCTCAAAATTCTCCCAGCCAGGCTGCAGCAATACGTGAATCGTGAACTTCCTGATGTTCAAGTCGGTTTTAGAAAAAGCAGAGGAACCAGAGATCAAATTGCCAACATC
>SJYW01000900.1:995538-1026148 GCA_006410735.1 Raphicerus campestris | reverse complement strand
AGCAGCAGCAGCCATAAAAAAGTTGTCACTTGCAGAAACATGAATGGACTTGGAGGGTGTTATGTAGGTGAAATAAGTCAGTAGAAAAAGACAAATATGGTATGACATCATGTATATGTGGAATCTAAAAAATAAAACAAACCAATGAAATATAACAAAAAAGAAATAAGCTCACAGATATAGAAAACAAACTATTGGTTACAAGGAGGGGTGGGCATTATAGGGGGAGGGGAGTAACAGGTACAAACTGCTATTATAAAATAAACAAGCTACAAGGATATAATGTACAGCATAGGGAATACTATAACTATAAATAACTATAAATGGAATATAACTTTTAAAAGAGTGAATCACTATGTTGACACCTGAAACATAATATTATACATCAATTATATTTCAATAAAAACAACTATTACAAAAAATTCCAGTTCCAACCTGATGCCTCTGTTGAACAAGGCATACAAAGAAGTTTTAGATTGTGCCCATATACCCAGTTAAGTCTAGAGAGGGATGGCTTGTTCCACATCAGGATCTGTACTGTGGTTAATTTGCTTGATGGAGAAGTGAGTGTGAGAAAACCCTTATTGCTTAGAAAAGGGGCAGGTGCCACAGGCATGACCATAGCACAATTCCCATCTGGCAAAAATATCCAAGAGGATTATCAGAACCAAACCCCTTACTCTTCTGTTGTTTGCCTTATTAAATAAGAACAATTTTACTCACTACTTTCACAAGAACTATTAATAACAAGTCCATATTTGTTTCATTTTTAAAAAATTCTCAATTCCTATTAGAATCTCTGTATATTACTTGCCACATATCTTTCTGCCTTTATACTCACCCATATTTCTAGTCTTATTTTTAAATTATTTTATTTAGTCAAAGAAAACTCTGGTGTTAATAGATAGACTTCACTAATGATTGCTCACTACTACATTGTTTAAATATTAAAATTATAATACATTACCTAAACTGCTGTGGGTTTTATTTGGTTTTGTTGTTTTTTAAGTATCCAACCTCAGAGTAATTCTTCACCTAGACACAAATAGAGCATTTTCATAAAAACAGTAATAAGTGTATAGTTGCTGACTCCTAGACTACCTGTCTCATAAAGGTCTCACAAATATATTTACTTCTTCCCTTCTTCATATTTTTAATTCTAGTTCTGTGTTATCACTGCCTTTAGTTCTGCTTTTAATATGGCAACTATAGAGATGCAATTCAAAACAGAACAAAAGATGCTGCCATTTGCTACTTCTGCAACCTGGTATCCTCATTTTCATTTTTCCTGTGATTATCTAGCAAACATAAGACAGATCTTTGAGAGTAGGCATGGATAGCTTCCCAGATGACGCTAGTGATAAAGAATCCACCGCCAGTGCAGGAGACATAAGAAATGTGGGTTTGATCCCTGGGTTGGGAAGATCTGAAATAGCAACCCACTCCAGTATTCTTGCCTGGAGAATCCCATAGACAGAGGAGCCTGGCAGGATACTACAGTTCATAGGGTTACAAGTAGTTAGACACAACTGAAGCAATTTAGCAGGCAAGCCTGGAAGGATGTCAAACTCTAAAGGAACAACAGGTAGATTTCAGAGTGAACTAGATAGGTTTTATAGCACATTAGAGATGACTGGGATTGGAGTCTTTTCCCTGGTATCTTATTTTTGAAAGTATTGTGGCATGTAGGATTCTCCTTGATTATCGATTAACCTCTTGAGAAATCTTGCTAATTGGAACAAAAACACAACTGCTGGCAAAGATACACAAACTAGCTCTGTGGGATTAAGACATAATTTAGTTTCGAGCATAAAGTGGAGGCCGTGCTTCCCAGGATGGCACAACACAATCTCTGCAGGAAATAAAAAGAAAATTAAATTTTTTCAATGGGTTTGTGACACATCAAAAATCTTGGAAACCACTGATTTTAAAGATTATTCTTCTAGCTGGATTTTGTTAGTTAATACCTACAATAAAAACTGCTGAATTGTTATGGGAAAATTCAAGGCCAGGCCAATGAAAGAGACAAAATGCACCCGAAATTTCAAAGAGGTGAATAAGTGAACGGAAATACTTTTTGAACTGTCCCTAGTTTGGGATAAGTGCTTCATTCAGTGATTTATTATGTGCATGCATGCCAAATTATTTCAGTCGAGTCCAACTCTTTGCCACCCTGTAGACCATAACCCTGTATTCTCCTCTGTCTATAGAATTCTCTAGGCAGGAATACTAGAGTGGGTTGCTATGACCTCCTCCGGGGATCTTCCTGACCCAGGGATTGAATCCAGTGTGTCCTGGAACTCCTGGCTTGCAGGCAGATTCTTTACTGCTGGGCTACCAGGAAGCCTCTGCTATTTATTACTTTCCTATAAACATGTGATTAGCTGTAAAAATTATTATAAATTCTTATGCTTTACAAAATTAAGTCAAAATAAAGCTTAGAGCAATTTTAAAAGAAATACCAAAAGCCAGAGCTGTTAACTAACCCAATCTCAATTAAATCAACTGTTACTCTTTGGCTACTGTATTTTTTTTTTCCTATTCTCAGGAATTCTTTTCTTTTTTTTCACTGCTAAGCTTTTAAAATGCTCTATATTTTTACTTTCCTCACCATTTCTTAAAAGGTATTTTGTTTCTGACTAAAGAAAGTTCTTATAATTCCTTCTACTTCCATTGTTAGATAAAAGTCATTGTTATCATAACTAAGGTGACCTTATGTCTTCATCAAAAAGCAAATCTTCTCCTGATACGTAACTACCTTTTTAAGAAATAGATTTCTTGATATTTCTTCTTCAAGATCCAGAAGATTGGCTCATGACACTCTATGGCATGAAAAACTATTATAGTCTGTGATAAAATTAAAAGTCCTGAAGAAGAATATTGAGCCACCAAAACACTTCTTTATTTTATAAGAAAATCACACTTGTGGCAATGCAATAGTATACAAGGGCTTATAATGTGGCAGTGGTTTGGTGGTTGTTAAGCTTTGTAATGTTAATGATATGATACTATGTGTACAGTGTTTTCGGCTCCCTGTTAGGTTTCTAAGATTCATCCTTGTTGATGTGTGCAGCTTCCGTTCATTCTTTCACTGACAAATAGTATTTCATTGTGTTAGAATACAACAATTTATTTGGCTATTTTTCCTTTCAATGAGCATCTCAGTGGTTTCCAGTTGTTTGTTTTGCTCTTCATAGTAAAGCTACCATAAACATTTCTGCCTGTGCTTGTCATTCACCCGTGGAACCATTTCCCTAGGCAGTGAAGTTTTCAAACCTTTAGACCACAATACACAAAAAGGTACGGTTTACGTTTTAGCAAAGACAACGAATAGACATGCATACAAAAGAAACTGAAACAATTTCTACAAATAATCTTTACCCTTACTACTTAAAAGGCATTTTAATATTTTCTAAGGCAATGGCACCCCACTCCAGTACTCTTGCCTGGAAAATCCCATGGACTGGAAGGCTGCAGTCCATGGGGTCACACAGAGTCGAACACGACTGAGCGACTTCACTTTGACTTTTTACTTTCATACATTGGAGAAGGAAATGGCAACCCACTCCAGTGTTCTTGCCTGGAGAATCCCAGGGACGGGGAAGCTTGGTTGGCTGCCGTCTATGGGGTCACACAGAGTCGGACACGAACTAAAGCGACTTAGCAGCAGCAGCAGCAGCAGCAGCATTTCCATATTACATTGTATTATGTGTATAATAACTATATATTATGTTATAGTCTGTTTTTGTTCTATTTATTTTTAAAATTCTTACAAGATCATTGAAATTGAGACCTAAAGTTTAAAAATATAGCATTAGGTTATATACTTGGTAGCAAAAATGCTCAGTTTTAAAATATGCACTTCTCCAATCTTGGAAGATGACAAGTTATTCTCAAAATATGATTGCATCAAATGAAAATTCACCACTACCATGAAACAGTTCATACTATTCCACATCCTAGAAACACCTGATACTTTAAGACTTTTTTTTTTAACCAGTATAGATGATGTGAAATATCTCATTGTTATTTTTATTTTCATTCCCTTAATGAGAAGTTGAATATCATTCCATATTTCATCCTATTTGAAATGCTATTTGAATTTTTAATGTGATTTCTAGCATCATTATTTTATATATTGATTCATAAGAAAGTCTGGTACATATTTGGTACTAATTCTATCCTAATTATATATATGTCCCATTTCTCATCTGAGTTTGGGTTTGCTTTTCACTTTCTTTATTGTGATTGTTAAAAACAACAACAAATTAAATAGTATATGCATTCTTACATATAGGAAAACTGAGATTTCTAATTCCTGGTTCAATGCCACACAACCAGTAATTAAAATTGCATATTCAAACTTTAGCAGTTTTAACCTGTATATCACCCTGAAAACCAAGAACACTGCTTCTCTAATATTGGCAATCATATTCTGTTCTTTGCTTAATTTTTACATCACCTTATTTCATATTTAATTTTCTTTCTTGCCCTTTAATTTTTATAGTAACTTGTTCATTTTAAAAACTTATCGAATATCTTATTTATGCTCTTGCTCAGTCACTTCAGCCACGTTGAACTTTATGTGACCTCATGGACTATAACCCACCAGGCTCCTCTGTTCACAGGATTTTCCTGGCAAGAATACAGGAGTGGGGATCCCCTTCTCCAGGGGATCTTCGTGACCCAGGATCAAACTTGCATCTCCTGCATTGCAGGCAGATTCTTTACCACTGAGCCTATATTTAGCAAAATATACATTAATTACATTATTGTTTCCTGTTCCTTAAATTATTTATCTCATTCAGTGTCAGTTTTTAGGCTATCTGGATATTGTCTTAAATGCTGCTGGTTTTCCTAACATGCTTTCAGGTCCTTGATTATTTGTTCATATTTATTACCAAAGACCTGAGCATCTATTTTGGATTTCTTACACTGTTGGGTGTGTAAATCTTTTCACAGCTGTATCTCTGCCATCTGGTGAGATTCTCACTAGGCTCTGTGTATTGGGTGAAACGTGATTAATAAACTTCACTTTAAGGTGAACAAGAGTGGCATTCTCTGTCAGGCTACATCTGTGTGTTTGCATATGAGAGATAGTATTTGTGTGTGTGTGAGAGAGAGAGAGAGAGTATGTACACGTGTGCCAACTGGGCAGAAGTAGACATATGGCATTCCTAACTTCTGAAATTGTCATATGTTGACCTACTTCTTACAGTGAGCCTTCATTTAATCAAAGGTTTTAATCCCAGTACCCCCGTGAGGTTCTACTAGGTAAATTGTTCTCTACTAGTGGCTTCCTTAGTAGGTGCCACTAACACCCCACTTTGCTCATTTTCAGTACATACGCTTGCTATCTTCCAGAAGACTGCAGACATCTTTTAATCTTTTGTCATCCCTTCTCTTCATCTGCAATGGTCTTATTTTTCTATTTATTATATCTCTTATTCTCATTTAGGTTTGACTCAAGGAGACACAAATAAATGAGCCTGGTCTTCCATCATGAAATAGATAGCATACGTCAGTGTCAATTACTACATAGTTGTGTTAGCCTGAGATGTGGGAACGAATGACAAGTAATCTCATGGGAGATTAATTCATTCATTCAGAAAAAATACTGGCTGAGAAAGAGCAACTAGAGGAGTCATGCCAGATTTGACAAGGGAAGGAACAGATTAGGGGGGGCTGTTAATGGTTCAAACTACCACACAATTGCACTCATCTCATATGCTAGTAAAGTAATGCTCAAAATTCTCCCAGCCAGGCTGCAGCAATACGTGAATCGTGAACTTCCTGAGGTTCAAGTCGGTTTTAGAAAAAGCAGAGGAACCAGAGATCAAATTGCCAACATCTACTGGATCATTGAAAAAGCAAGAGAGTTCCAAAAAACATCTATTTCTGCTTTATTGACTATGCCAAAGCCTTTGACTGTGTGGATCACAATAAACTCTGGAAAATTCTGAAAGAGATGGGAATACCAGACCACCTGACCTGCCTCTTGAGAAATCTGTATGCAGGTCAGGAAGCAACAGTTAGAACTGGACATGGAACAACAGACTGGTTCCAAATAGGCAAAGGAGTACGTCAAGGGTGTATATTGTCACCCTGCTTATTTAACTTCTATGCAGAGTACATCATGAGAAACACTGGACTAGAAGAAACACAAGCTGGAAGCAAGGTTGCCAGGAGAAATAGCAATAATCTCAGATATGCAGATATCACCATCCTTATCGCAGAAAGTAAAGAGCAACTAAAGAACCTCTTGATGAAAGTGAAAGAGGAGAGTGTAAAAGCTGGCTTAAAACTCAACATTCAGAAAACAAAGATCATGGCGTCCAGTCCCATCAATTTTTGGCAAATAGATGGATAAACAGTGGAAACAGTGGTAGACTTTATTTTGGGGGGCTGCAAAATCACTGCAGATGGTGACTGCAGCCATGGACGCTTACTCCTTGGAAAAACATCCGTGACCAACCTCGACAGCATATCAAAAAGCAGAGATGTTACTTTGCCAACAAAGGTCTGTCTCGTCAAGGCTATGGTTTTTCCAGCAGTCATGTATTAAAGTGAGAGTTGGACTATAAAGAAGGCTGAGTGCCAAAGAATTGATGCTTTTGAACTCTGGTTTTTGGAAAAGACTCTTGAGAGTCCTCTGGACTGCAAGGAAATCCACCAGTCCATCCTAAAAGAAATCATTCCTGAATGTTCATTGGAAGGACTGATGTTGAAGCTGAAACTCCAATATTGTGGCCACCTAATGCAAAGAGCTGACTCATTTGAAAGGACCCTGATGCTGGAAAAGATTGAGGGTAGGAGGAGAAGGAGATGACAGAGGATGAGATGGTTGGATGGCATCACCAACTCAACGGACATGAGTTTGAGTAACCTCTGGGAATTGGTGATGACAAGGAGGCCTGGTGTGCTGCAGTCTATGGGGTCACAAAGAGTTGGACATGACTGAGTGATTGAACTGAACTGAATGTTGCTTCATTATCCATCTAGTCACTTCTTCTCTCAAGACTCAGTTATTCTTTCCCATAGTTTCATCTATAATATATACATAGACATATTTTAATCTTTTGATACTATTAATATCAATTATAATTTTCTTCAATTTTATCTGGGCTACTGTAAGCATCTCAAATTGTGAATGTCTCAGAGTAAAATTTTGGCTGTTCTTTCCTGAGTCCACCTCTTCAATACAATTTTGTCAGTGCTCTTAAATTCAACTTCCTTCTTTTTCATCTGAAGTCTTTTTTGCTGAATTCCTAAAGATAGTTCAAGATAAAACTCTTCTGTGACTTCTTCATTAATCAATTCATTCATCTAATTATTAAATCGGTTATTCAATTACTCAATTTTTATATTGAATTCCTGACATGGAATGCAAACTGCTTTAAACACTGAAAACACTCTAGTAAAGCAAATAGATATATACTCGTGGCCTAATGGAGCTTTGCAGAAATANTCATTAATCAATTCATTCATCTAATTATTAAATCGGTTATTCAATTACTCAATTTTTATATTGAATTCCTGACATGGAATGCAAACTGCTTTAAACACTGAAAACACTCTAGTAAAGCAAATAGATATATACTCGTGGCCTAATGGAGCTTTGCAGAAATATACCTTGACTTTCCCTTTATGAATAAATACTTCACTCTTTAGCACATTCATGCTGTTGTGCAGTTCAATATTATAACTTATCATATTTAAGCAATTTGCATGATTATTTTTGTGGCTTCCTTATATCAGCTAGATTCCTTGAAGAAAAGAACTTGTTTTAAGTGTGTCTGAATAGATGTGTGGTCTTGTTGCTTTTATTCTTTTCCCTAGTACCTAAATCTTATGGTTACGTCTTTAATGTTTGTTGTTGCCTAAGTAAAGTTAATGTGGATTCTGAGAGGCCAATACACATTTATGGACTTGAATGTTTAAGAGTACTTGCTCAAAAGAATTACATTTCTAGACATTGGCTCCCTTATGAATACTTACCCTTTTTGGAATTTGATAAACCTATTTTGTAATTCTACCTAATATGTAAGGGCTGGTAAACAGGGAAACAAAACAGCAAAATTCTGTAAAGCAATTATCCTTCAGTAAAACATAATTAGAAAAAAGGTTTCTTTAACTTAACTTTACTCAATTACAAATTTTTGGTCAATATTCGTGGTCATCAAATTATACATCATTTGATGAACCCAATATCTTGACATTTTCTTACTACTTTTTACTTTACTTTGGGAATAACCTGTGGGGGGAAAATGAACCTGCATTTGATTTAACTCTAGAGTACAATTTTTAAAAATATCTTTGGGTTGTGGAGACACAGCAAAAACCAAGAAATTTCATCAGAACTTAATGATAAAAAGAAAGTTCTTATTGGGGGCATATGCAACACTCTGATTTGGAAAGAAGAAGCAGAGACAAAGAGAGTAATAGGCCTTATCAGTGTTAGTTATTAAAGAAAAAGTCCATAAAATACATGTATTTACTGAGAGATTTTGATTCCATCTGGAACTTAAATTTCCTATCTTTGATATGGTTGATGCTGCTTACCCAATAACCAACAGCATCTTAATACAGTGCTTAATGATACTTAATGAAATATTTGTTAAATATTTTAATGATTTTAATTCTTCATTGCCTCCTGCTTTTTCTATAAGTAAATAAGGCTGTATTATAGAATATAAAATATAACATTTTTATAATTTATAAAATATAAATATTGTCTTCATAGAAACCTTTTTCCAATTGTTGAAACCCAAATCATAATATCTTTCAAATCACAACTATAGTGAAATTCTGTACTATTAAAACATTAAATATTTGAAATAAATCTACCATGTCTCAACTGAATAAATATTCACATTTGCAATCAAATAATTGAAATAGGAACCAAACATAGGTATAACTCTTTATATGACCGTGATGGCATATATTAAACAGTCTGAGTAGGAGCAAAATTAAAAACTGAGTAATTTTAAGAAAGGATGACTTATCTAATAAAAAAATTGCATTAGATTTTGTGGCCTTTATATTTAATCCCCCAAATCACAGCAAGTAAGATAGAACTTGAATGGTAGTAAAAATCTACAGGGCAGTACTCATGGCTTAGACAGCCTATACTATGTCTAGTGGATTTGTCATAGCTTTCTTTGTTGAATCTGGATTTAGAATACTTTTCTGTCTACATAAAATAAAGGGAGGAAGAGAGAAAAAGAGAGAAAGAGAGAGAGAAAGAAGAAGGAATGAGAAAGTGAAGATCATTTGTCTCTTGCATACAGTAATTCTCCAAGAATGTACAACCTGTTGAGTTTTATTTCTTTAATTTTCTTCACCTTCTTTTCACATTCTAAGTCTCTTCATAATCTGTTGAAGTTTTCCCAACAGAGCATATTTCTCTTAAAGCATGATGCTTATAAATAAATGTAGGGGAGCAAAATTTGCCACTCTAAAATGTCTTTTTGGTATCCAAATTATTTCAAGCAGAAACAATCAAGGATCAGAAAGAAACTCTGAACCTCCCCTTAACTGCCTGAAGAATGTAAATACAGGACATGTTATGGGAAGGGATCTATTATCAGAGATTCTACTTGAACAAAGTGTGTTTGAGGTAGGAGATAGATGGGCTCCAGATTTGACATTTACAAAGAGTCAGCCTCCTCTTTGCATTTCCTGAGGCAAGAAATAGGTGGGCTCCAGTTGAGAAATTAACAGCTAGCCTCCTGTTTGCTTAGAGAAGGCAATGGCACCCCACTCCAGTATCCTTGCCTGGAGAATCCCATGGGCGGAGGAGCCTGGTGGGCTGCAGTCCATGGGGTTGCTGAGAGTCGGACACAACTGAGCGACTTCCCTTTCCCCTTCCCTCCCTCCTGTTTGCTCTCTGAAATGCAAGGAACGACAGAAACAAGGTAAATAGACAATCTTTGTCTCTTGTAAATATCTCAAGGGAATAATCATGGCAAGGACAAAAAGAGGCAAAAACTCTGTCTGAGTAAAGGATAAGGAAGACACCACACATGCGCACAAGGCTCCTTGAAAAGTCAGAGGACAATTCCAGGCCATAATGAGTCTGGATCCTCCCAGAAGCCTTCACTTTGAGATCCAGCTTGGCTAAGGTGTGTATGCACACCCCAGGGGAGGGTCCTGAAACAAATTAGCCAGGGGGACACAAAGCAAGATGACTGGCCTGAGGGAAGACAAAGACCTAGAAATTGCTTGCTTATAAAGGATTTAAACGTCCCAAAGGTGCTACTCTCTGATCTTTCCTGAGCACATTTTTACATGTACTTTTCTTTCCAAAACACTTTTTACTTTACCTTCTGCTTCCTTGCCTGAATTCATTCTTGACGAGGCAGGCAAAGACTAGGGACCCTAGCTCTAACTGCTGGCCCCTGTGGTCCAGGGCTTAGGACTCTTGGTCTGGGACACTAAAACCTTGCTTCCAGCTACCGCTCACTGCTGCTGGCTGCAAGCTGCTGTTTACTGCTACAAGTGTCTGAAATCATGCAGACAGAGAGAAACCTAGCACAGTCTGTTTATTAAAATTCTTTGTGTCACATTGTCTTTCTCTGGCCCAGCAAATACTTTTCCAAACATTGTGCTTTTCCATTTCCATATAAATTGCCTTCCTCCCCTTTTTCAGTCCTAAGCCACTAGTCTCAACACCCTCTTTTGTCTTTAGCTGAAGATGGCATATAAGGTGAGAGTTTCAGTTTTCCTGGATCTCTCCCATGTATACCTGTTATTAAAATTTTATTTTCTCCTTATAATCTATGTTTTATTAGTTTAATTATTAAACCAGTCAGAAGAACCTAGAAGGGTAGAGAAAAATTTCTTCCTCTCCAACATAAAAGATTTGAGGAATAAAGCTGTCTCTTTAAACCTTTAAATGTTTACCATCTCTTGGAATTTCATGAGGTTCTACTCTCTGTTTCTTGTCTTCTCACTATACTTTCTCTTCCAAGGGACACTGTATCCCTTTTAACGATTGCTTTTGTGCTGATATCTTCCAAATTTTTATCAGTTCGACTGATACCTCTCTTCTGCTCAAGATTTTGGTTTCAGGTCCTCTGACAACCAAACGCTAAAAGTAAACTGAACACATCCTATATCCTTCAAAATATTTTATCTTCTTTTGGTTCCAGTTCCTTGAGATACAAAGATAGTCAACATCTTAAGCTCTAGTTACTTTGCATAGTCAAGCACAGTAGTCAATAGTTTTCACCTCTGTGCTGTATCTTTCTTTCTTATTTACTCATTTATAGTCTATTGTTGGAGTCTTCTAACTGGTTTCCATATCTCCACCTCATATTTCATACTGCTTGAACCAAACTTCCTAAACTTCTTTTACTACATCACAGCCCCCCCTTCAAAACATCACAGTGATAAGCAAAAATCAACTTTCTTCCTAGGTGACACAACTGTGCTGACAAATACTATCATAAAAGAAGACATTCTTTATTTTTGGTAAGGATTGGCTAATTGTTGTTCATTATTTTATTATCCTGTGAAATAGTTTAAAATCTTTTCCTTTCAATGAGAAGGAAGAGGGCAATTTTAATATGGAATAATGGAGTTCCTGCCACTTCTTTTCCTCCACAGGAAGAAAACCATGCCAAACCCCGCTCTCTTGAAAGTACTGCCACGAAGGGCTGGCAAATCAGCTCTCTCTCAGAAACAGAAACACAGCTGCAAGTATTATGTTTGGCCAAGCCCCCTTTTTTTTTTCTGTTGCTGTTTCCTACATTCAGTTTCCTTCTTCTTGATAGTGCTGGTAAATTAGCATGGGGAGGCCATGTGCTGGATTTTGGGCATGTGCCTTCAGGGCTTGGAGCCATAGTGTTCAGGAGGCATGCTGTGTGGGCCATTAAACAAATGGCAAAGAACGAAGAAAACAGTCCTCCTTAGCATAAATATCCAATGATTGATGATAGTCTTTTTTATTTATTTCTGCCCAGAGTGTTTGCAAGTTTACTCAAAGAGTCAAATACTGGCTATAATACAAATCCTGCTATAATACAAATCCCCAGCAAAAGATTTCATATTTCACACAATAGTTATGTCAGTTCTTCAGAGTGGATTTTCTTCTCTCTCATGCATAAAGCAGTTTCTTCCCTGTTCACCCCAGCACTATCCTTTGCTTGTTTTGATGCCTGTGTTCATTTTAGCTGTTAAGCCAAAATCTATCCCTTCATCTTTATTTTCTAAATAATTTAACATTGCATAAGTGACACTGTCTAGTAATATAAAGAGATGTATTTGTTCAGAATTCAGTGCCATAATTTATTTTTCCTCTTTATTAAATCACGGCTATTAAATTTATGGCCGATGGCNGATAGGTGGGCTCCAGTTGAGAAATTAACAGCTAGCCTCCTGTTTGCTTGGAGAAGGCAATGGCACCCCACTCCAGTATCCTTGCCTGGAGAATCCCATGGGCGGAGGAGCCTGGTGGGCTGCAGTCCATGGGGTTGCTGAGAGTCGGACACAACTGAGCGACTTCCCTTTCCCCTTCCCTCCCTCCTGTTTGCTCTCTGAAATGCAAGGAACGACAGAAACAAGGTAAATAGACAATCTTTGTCTCTTGTAAATATCTCAAGGGAATAATCATGGCAAGGACAAAAAGAGGCAAAAACTCTGTCTGAGTAAAGGATAAGGAAGACACCACACATGCGCACAAGGCTCCTTGAAAAGTCAGAGGACAATTCCAGGCCATAATGAGTCTGGATCCTCCCAGAAGCCTTCACTTTGAGATCCAGCTTGGCTAAGGTGTGTATGCACACCCCAGGGGAGGGTCCTGAAACAAATTAGCCAGGGGGACA
This sequence comes from Raphicerus campestris, assembly GCA_006410735.1. Taxonomy (NCBI): domain Eukaryota; kingdom Metazoa; phylum Chordata; class Mammalia; order Artiodactyla; family Bovidae; genus Raphicerus; species Raphicerus campestris. The sequence goes on along the minus strand of SJYW01000900.1, from coordinate 1,013,321 downwards.
CAAAGCAAGATGACTGGCCTGAGGGAAGACAAAGACCTAGAAATTGCTTGCTTATAAAGGATTTAAACGTCCCAAAGGTGCTACTCTCTGATCTTTCCTGAGCACATTTTTACATGTACTTTTCTTTCCAAAACACTTTTTACTTTACCTTCTGCTTCCTTGCCTGAATTCATTCTTGACGAGGCAGGCAAAGACTAGGGACCCTAGCTCTAACTGCTGGCCCCTGTGGTCCAGGGCTTAGGACTCTTGGTCTGGGACACTAAAACCTTGCTTCCAGCTACCGCTCACTGCTGCTGGCTGCAAGCTGCTGTTTACTGCTACAAGTGTCTGAAATCATGCAGACAGAGAGAAACCTAGCACAGTCTGTTTATTAAAATTCTTTGTGTCACATTGTCTTTCTCTGGCCCAGCAAATACTTTTCCAAACATTGTGCTTTTCCATTTCCATATAAATTGCCTTCCTCCCCTTTTTCAGTCCTAAGCCACTAGTCTCAACACCCTCTTTTGTCTTTAGCTGAAGATGGCATATAAGGTGAGAGTTTCAGTTTTCCTGGATCTCTCCCATGTATACCTGTTATTAAAATTTTATTTTCTCCTTATAATCTATGTTTTATTAGTTTAATTATTAAACCAGTCAGAAGAACCTAGAAGGGTAGAGAAAAATTTCTTCCTCTCCAACATAAAAGATTTGAGGAATAAAGCTGTCTCTTTAAACCTTTAAATGTTTACCATCTCTTGGAATTTCATGAGGTTCTACTCTCTGTTTCTTGTCTTCTCACTATACTTTCTCTTCCAAGGGACACTGTATCCCTTTTAACGATTGCTTTTGTGCTGATATCTTCCAAATTTTTATCAGTTCGACTGATACCTCTCTTCTGCTCAAGATTTTGGTTTCAGGTCCTCTGACAACCAAACGCTAAAAGTAAACTGAACACATCCTATATCCTTCAAAATATTTTATCTTCTTTTGGTTCCAGTTCCTTGAGATACAAAGATAGTCAACATCTTAAGCTCTAGTTACTTTGCATAGTCAAGCACAGTAGTCAATAGTTTTCACCTCTGTGCTGTATCTTTCTTTCTTATTTACTCATTTATAGTCTATTGTTGGAGTCTTCTAACTGGTTTCCATATCTCCACCTCATATTTCATACTGCTTGAACCAAACTTCCTAAACTTCTTTTACTACATCACAGCCCCCCCTTCAAAACATCACAGTGATAAGCAAAAATCAACTTTCTTCCTAGGTGACACAACTGTGCTGACAAATACTATCATAAAAGAAGACATTCTTTATTTTTGGTAAGGATTGGCTAATTGTTGTTCATTATTTTATTATCCTGTGAAATAGTTTAAAATCTTTTCCTTTCAATGAGAAGGAAGAGGGCAATTTTAATATGGAATAATGGAGTTCCTGCCACTTCTTTTCCTCCACAGGAAGAAAACCATGCCAAACCCCGCTCTCTTGAAAGTACTGCCATGAAGGGCTGGCAAATCAGCTCTCTCTCAGAAACAGAAACACAGCTGCAAGTATTATGTTTGGCCAAGCCCCCTTTTTTTTTTCTGTTGCTGTTTCCTACATTCAGTTTCCTTCTTCTTGATAGTGCTGGTAAATTAGCATGGGGAGGCCATGTGCTGGATTTTGGGCATGTGCCTTCAGGGCTTGGAGCCATAGTGTTCAGGAGGCATGCTGTGTGGGCCATTAAACAAATGGCAAAGAACGAAGAAAACAGTCCTCCTTAGCATAAATATCCAATGATTGATGATAGTCTTTTTTATTTATTTCTGCCCAGAGTGTTTGCAAGTTTACTCAAAGAGTCAAATACTGGCTATAATACAAATCCTGCTATAATACAAATCCCCAGCAAAAGATTTCATATTTCACACAATAGTTATGTCAGTTCTTCAGAGTGGATTTTCTTCTCTCTCGTGCATAAAGCAGTTTCTTCCCTGTTCACCCCAGCACTATCCTTTGCTTGTTTTGATGCCTGTGTTCATTTTAGCTGTTAAGCCAAAATCTATCCCTTCATCTTTATTTTCTAAATAATTTAACATTGCATAAGTGACACTGTCTAGTAATATAAAGAGATGTATTTGTTCAGAATTCAGTGCCATAATTTATTTTTCCTCTTTATTAAATCACGGCTATTAAATTTATGGCCGATGGCAGCTCCTTATGCATGGGACATCTTATTTCCTCCAAAACACAAGAGCCTCTCTAGCAAGCAGTATTCTGTAAGGCGTAGAGGTCTGCCCATCCCCATGGAGCATCAGCAGAAGTGTGTTCCTTTCTCCTTCTTCTGTAATTCCCAGCACATTCAGTGGATTACATACTGTTTATGTACCATGCCGCCTCCCTGAGCCCTGTTTCTTTACAGTACTTACTTCTGCTGCTAAAAGGAAAATAGGCTCTGACAATCCTCTTTGGCTGCCAAAGCCGCTGCCTCCGAATGAACACATCCTGCTTCCAGGAGTCAAGCTGATCCCCGTGATCCCTGAATCCAACAGGAGTTCAAAAGGATTCTGCGCGTCTCAAAGGGCAAAAACTGCTACTCGTTTAGGATTTTCAGGCACACTGGGGCTTCGCCACAGAAGAGCTGATGCTATCCGGCCTCGTGATTCTGCCGCCGCTGCTGAACCAGCTCAAACCACAGACGAATCCAGATGAATCTGAAGGCCCCAATCTGCCTCCGACGCTCCATCTCCTCTTGCCTGACACAGTTCAGTTCAGACACAATAACAGGCCATTGAATTTCCCTCTGCAGCTGGGAGCTGACTGTAAATGCGAAAGTTAAGTTATTGAAATGATGTGTCAGGGGACTTGCAAATGAATATACTGTCATTCCAACGTAACCGAATTTACCGTGTGTTCATAGTGAATGGTTTCAGAGACTCAGTTTAAACCCCTTACTTAACGATGTTCTGCAAAAACATCTTTAGAACACTTTGCCCAAGGAAAACTGACAGCTAAGATGTTAAGAGATGAAAGAGTCACAATGGTATAGTGTATTTCATGACACTTCTCATAGGAGGGTTTAAAGATGTTAAAAAGTGAATGATTTCATAATAGTCACAGGAGATAAGTAGTAAACACACTTAAAACATAATAATGAAATAATTATGGCAATATTCTATTTTATAATTCTCTTATTAAAGACAAAGGAAGAAAATGTCCCACTCTGAGAAAATGATAGACAGAAATCAATTTTTATAAAGTTTATAAATCTGTTTATTAAGAAATGGGTACCATTTTAGGGTTAGTAACCAAAATGAATACAGTGTATTTGCTCTATTCCACTTAGAAATATCCTCCTATAAAGGCCCTAAAAAATTATTTAATATATATTGTTATACACTAAAAATTGTTAGAAACATATATCTTGAGCTTAGTATTCATAGAATAGTTTTAACAAAAATTTATGTTTCAAGGCCAAATTTGTAGCCTTATATGGTTTAATTATAGTAAAAGTATATTTGTATAAGGGTTTCATGATGATATAAATATAGGCAGTTAATTATATCTTCTTCAAGGTAGCATATGAGGTCTAGGTTTTCTGAAAATATGACTATGTGGTTAGCTTTTAGAAAAAAAATATTTTATAACATAGGTGAAAAATTTTAAAGTAGGGATTGATTTTTCTCCTAACAATGCATAGTCTTGGAGACTGCTGCTGCTGCTGCTGCTAAGTTGCTTCAGTCATGTCTGACTCTGTATGAACCCATAGACAACAGCCCACCAGGCTCCTCTGTCCCTGGGATTCTCCAGGTAAGAATACTGAAGTGGGTTGCAGTTTCCTTCTCTAAGTCTTGGAGACTAGAAAATGCTTGTATACTGGGAAGGGCAGTGAAAAAGATTAATCACTTTCTCCAATTCCAATTGACTTGGTTTCATCTTCTCTCCCTTCTAAAATATGAGTAGGGCTTGTTGAAGATACAAGTCAGTCTTTCTTCACTCTGCTTCATGGAGCAGCTTAAAGCCTTGGGGCTAGAATTATCTGAAAGCTTGTTCACTCACAATTATGGTGATTGATGATGACTATTTGCTAAGATCATACTTGGGCTATTGACTACTCCCGTACAACAGAATGGTTGAGTTCTAAGGATGAGTGTCCTGAGACTGTGAGCACCAAGTAGAAGACATATCACCTTTCATGACCTAACTTTGGAAGTAAATAATGCCCCACAAATTCCAGCAATATTTTATAATTCTCTCATCAAAGCAAGGGATGAAAATGTCCCACTCTGAGAAAATAATAAATAAAAATTGGTTTTTATAAAGTTGATAAATCTGTTTATTTGAAGAAATGGGCATCATTCTAGGGATAGCAACCAAAATGAGTACAGTACAGTGTATTTGCTATATTCCACTTAGAAATAGCATACTATGAAGGTCCCATTAAAGTCACTATATGTAAAGGCACTCACAAAGGCCCAAGTTCAAGGTGAAGGTGGATTATACCTCTTAGCAGAAAATTGCAAAGTTCTAGAAAAACATATAATAACCATAAAAGTTGTTGTGGTCATTTTTACAAAAGGCCAGTATCTGATACTATATAAATGTATACCTTTAGTATAGTGTTCTTACATGCTAAATAAATACATCAGATTACTAGCTGTTTATTAGGTTTTTGTTCAGTTCAGTTCAGTTCAGTTGCTCAGTCGGGTCCGACTCTTTGCGACCCCATGAATCACAGCATGCCAGGCCTACATGTCCATCGCCAACTCCTGGAGTTCACTCAGACCCATGTCCATCGAGTCAGTGAAGCCATACAGCCATCTCATTCTCTGTCACCCCCTTCTCCTCCTGCCCCGAGTCCCTCCCAGCACCAGAGTCTTTTCCAATGAGTCAATTCTTTGCATCAGGTGGCCAAAGTACTGGAGTTTCAGCTTTAGCACCATTTCTTCCAAAGAAATCCCAGGGCTTATCTTCAGAATGGACTGGATGGATCTCCTTGCAGTCCAAGGGACTCTCAAGAGTCTTCTTCAACACCACAGTTCAAAAGCATCAATTCTTCGGTGCTCAGCCTTCTTTATAGTCCTACTCTCACATCCATACATGACTACTGGAAAAACCATAGCCTTGACTAGTCGGACCTTAGTCGGCAAAATAATGTTTTTGTTACTTAATGACAAATTTACTCTTCCTTTTTTGCCCACTATATTCTGATTCCTGTTAATAGTAACCAAAAGAAAAGAAAAGAAAAGAAAAAAGACTCTTCAATATGTGGTGCTGGGAAAACTGGACAGTTAGAATTTTTTTAACACCATATACAAAAATAAACTCAAAATGAAGTAAAAACCTAAATGTAAGTACAGATGCTATAAAACTGCTAGAGGAAAACATAGGGAGAACACTCTTTGACACACATTACAGCAACACTCTTTTTTTGATGCATCTCCTAAACTAATGGAAACAAAAGAAAAACAAAGAAATGGGACCCTTAAACTTAAAATCTTTATACAGCAAAGGAAACAATCAAAAAAATAAAAAGACAACTTACTGAATAGGAGAAAATATTTGCAAAGGATATGATCAATAAGGGATTAATATGGTCAACTGGAGCAGTGAGCAGTGGCTGTGAGGCACTAGAGTGGTGTAGGAGATACACCACATCCAAGGTCAGGAGCAGCTGCTGCACTCAGCTAGACTGGCAGTGTAGAGACACCCTACATCCAAGGTCAGAAAACCCCAGTAAGATGGTAGGTACTGGAATGGCTGTGAGGAGATAACCCACATCCAAGGGCAAAGGAGAAGCCCCAGCAAGATGTAGGAGGAGTGAATTTCTGTTTAGAATCAAATTCCATTCCTGCCAGAGATGCTCAGAGGGCTCAAACAAACCTTGTGGGGACCAAGACCCAGGGATGCCACAGAGACTGAGACAGAACTGTGTTTGAACATCTGCTGGGGAGGTACAAGCTGGCAGTGGTCTGCCGCAGGGACAGGGGCTCTGGNAAAAAAAAAAAAAAAAAAGTAAGGAGACTAGTAAATATAACCAAAAAAACAGAAAAAGTGAGCTCACAGACATAGTGAAAAAACTGGTAGTTACCAGTAGGGAGAGGAAAGATGAGGGGTAATATAAGTGTAGGCGAATAAGAGGTACAAACTACTATGTATAAAATAAGCTATAGGGATATAGTTTATAACACAGGGAATACAGCCAATATTTTATAATAACAATAAATGGAATGCAACTTTTAAAAATTGTGAATCACTATATTGTACACCTGTGAATTATATAATATTGAACAGCAACTGTTTCAATGATACGTAACTAAATAAAATTAAAGAAAGGAAGGCAGAAAAGAAAGAAAGTCAAGAAAGTTCTGGACAGTCTATAACATGGGATGACTTCTAGTACTTGGAGTTTGGGGCATAATTTCTAGACTGTTCAAAAACTTTAATTCTCCTTTGTCTCCCCAAGGCTTACTTTAGACTATCGCATTGTACTAACAAATGGGTAAAAAAATGAGATACAAATCATAAAATGTATGTTAATATATATTTTGATGACTTGAAACATTTCTGACTCTGGTCATAAATAGTAATCGAGAATTTTGAGTAACAAACTAATAATTTCTGGACAAAGTTGGTGGTGGTGGTAGTGGATGAAGAGTGGTAAGGAATGTTAATAATGTCTCTTTATTTAATTAATAAATTTGATTTTTTCCCCTTCAAAACAGACCAAGCTACAAATTTATAAACCACATAATGCATATCAAGTGATCATAGCTGGCATTTTTGAAGATGAGATGTGTCTGCAAGTGCCTGTGCCCTCTGACAGTTTCTAACATGTAATCTGAGCAGCATTGCATGGTGCAGATATTTTCACTGTGATATCTATTTGAACATTTTCTTTAAAAACTTACAATTTTTATCTTGGTCAAATACTGTTGCATAGCTTATGATAAAATAGAATATGGTTTGTAATATAAAGAAGAGTGATGTTAGAAAACAAGTTAGAGAAATATAAAAAGGTAAATATTTTGCAAACTAACTTCAAGATAATCTCAATCAGGTCATAAAATGTTTTGTGGTCAAAATCTATGGCACATCAAATTGTAACATCTCATAAAGAAGCATGATTATATCCAATCTGTTATTTTTTTTAATTTATAAGATTCAAGACTGTCCATATTTGCAAAGTGTTATTTGAAATTTGTATGCAGGTCAAGAAGCAACAGTTAGAACTGGACATGGAACAACAGACTGGTTTCAAATAAGGAAAGGAGTATATCAAGGCTGTATATTGTCACTCTGCTTATTTAACTTCTATATAGAGTACATCATGAGAAATGCTGGGCTGGATGAAGCACGAGCTGGAATCAAGATTCCTGGGAGAAATATCAATAACCTCAGAGATGCAGATGACACCACCCTTAAGGCAGAAAGTAAAGAAGAACTAAAGAGCCTCTTGACGAAAGTGAAAGAGGAGACTGAAAAAGTTGGCTTAAAACTCAGTATTCAGAAAACTAAGATGATGGCATCCGGTCCCATCACTTCATGGCAAATAGATGGGGAAACAATGGAAACAGTGTCAGACTTTGTTTTCTTGAGCTCCAAAATCACTACAGAATCATGGCTATTGACTGTAGCCATGAAATTAAAAGATGCTTGCTCCTTGGAAGAAAAGTTATGACCAAACTAGATAGCATATTAAAAAGCAGAAATATTGCTTTGCTGACAAAGGTCCATCTAGTCAAAGTTATGGTTTCCAGTAGTTATGTATGGATGTGAGATTTGGACCATAAAGAAAGCTGAGTGCCAAAGAATTGATGCTTTTGAGCTGTGGTGTTGAAGACTCTTGAGAGTCCCTTGGACTTCAAGTATATCAAAACAGTCAGGCCTAAAGGAAATAATACTGAATCTTCTTTGGAAGGACTGATGTTGAAGCTGAAACCCCAATACTTTGGCCACCTGATGCAAAGAACTGACTTATTGGAAAAGACCTGATGCTGGGCAAGACTGAAGGCAGGCAGAGAATGAGACAACAGTGAATGAGATGGTTGGATGGCATCACTGACTCAATGGCCATGAGTTTGAGCAAACTCTGGGAGCTGGTGAAGGACAGAGAATCCTGGTGTGCTGCAGTACATGGGGTCTCAAAGAGTCAGACATGACTGAAGACTGACTGAACTGACTGATTTGAAAAGCACTTACAAATAATCAAAACCTTCTCACTTTTTAAAATACAAAAAAAAGGCAAAAAATGTGAAAATCATTTTAGCACAAAATATTAGGATTCTAAAAAAATATTTCTATATCAGTGTATCTTATTTTATATAGGCATTTAAGTGTCAACCTGTATATTTAATTCCAAAGTTAAACCTGAAATGACATGTATTTTTTAGCATCTATATTTACAAATTAGAGTAATTTATTTATCATTAAATAAGTAAAGCAATTTATAGGAAAGATATTAGATGAGAGAAAACAAAATTACTTTATATGAGTTCACTATTAAAGATGTAATTAAAATAAAATTTAACATAAAATAACATGCTTACATAAAACTAAACATGTTGCTTGCAATTATTTCTGTTAACTTCACTATGTATGTCATGAAAATTGCAAAATATTTTATTCAATTTTCTAAAAATTGTTAATAGAATTATCCATTGTGTTGAAGGGCTTCCCCCCAAAATATTTCAAAATTACTTGAGAACAAATAATAAATATCATTTGACATAAAAATACTATTTCTGCAAATGCATTGATATGTTAATTTAGTAAATATTTGCAAACTATGTAAACAAGAAAATTTTCTTCACTAGCAGAAATACTTAACCTCAGTCAATACTATGTTTGAGCAATGTGAATCCAGTGTTTTCATCAGATTTTTTAAAATAATGCATAACTTTAATGTATAATCCATATAAATGGATAACACTTCCTATATGTGCAAGACGAACAACCACAAAGTGTGACAGTGTTAGTCACTTAATTGGGTCCAACGCTTCCTGACTCTGGACTGTAGCCCACCAGGCTCCTCTGTCCATGGGATTTCCCAGGCAAGAATACTGGAGTGGGTTCCCATTCCCTTCTCCAGGGTATCTTCCTGAACCAGGGATCTCCCACATTGCAGGCAAATTCTTTACCATCTGAGCCACCAGGGAAACAACCAGAAACTTGCTTTTAAATTGTCCAGAGGGATTCTGGTTTGCAGCTTTTTGCTGTAGGTTTTTAGTGGAAAGAAATAACATCAGGACATGAACCCTGAACCATGAGATTTGCCCACTAAATATCTTTTCAGTCAGCCATGTCTTTCACTTATAGTTTAAGCAAAATACTCATTGTACAGATATGAAAAGATCAGAATAATGCTGCAGGGCCTCCTATAATGCTACACAGATTACTTGACCTACATCACTGAAAAACCATGGCAAAGCAAGGTGTTTTGTAAGTTTTAATGCACTGTGATCTTAAAACTCTTTTCATCTCATGCCCATTCATATTACCTCTTATAACTATGGCTTTTGATATTCAACTGACTCATATATAGACTGTACATAATGAACTATCCCAAATAGTTTTTGCCCTAGCATTCAAAAAAGGTACTTTATATCGATTTCCTTTTGGTAATTTGAATATATGTACTTTATATATTTGAAATATTATTAAAATAGAAACAAACTTACAACAGCATACTGTGGCCTTAATATAAGAAAAGAGGATATATATTTTCAACTCCTTTGTTCATTTTTGCCACTTGCCTTCTAGAAATTGTTTCTGTCAATTTTAATTTTCATTGAGTTGACTAGGAAAGGAATATAAAGAGACAGTGGCCTCCAACTGCAAATAGCAGTGGAAGATTAGTAAATGTTTTCACCAGTTAGAGGTTTCATTGAATCTGTCTTGAATGATACGGGGCCAAATCAAACATGCATTTCTGTAAAAGCAGTAAGAGACATCATGGTGTTTTAACTTTAGGAATGAAAATAACTCAAAAAATGACCCCAAATTTGCAGCATGAAAAAGGTAAAAAGGAATTGCCATAAATAAGAAGAACTTAAGAGTCTACTGAGCACAAAGGTGTGAGGCAATAGTACCTTTTTATTAAAAGAGGAAAATTGATACAATATAGATTCAACATCACATGTGGATTTTAATAGTCATCTTTGTAATGGCATACAGTGGGACCATTATAGCAATTTCTCCAAGGTCCCTATATCTTCATCAGTTTTGAGCAATTAATTATCTTCAAAGCTTCTGTTTTTGCTTTAGAGGTCATTCCATTTGACAATTAAAAACAGCAAATAGAACAATAAATTTACCAACAAACCAATGTATCATAAAAATGTAACTTCTTAAGTAAAATGTAGAAATGATTTAGAATAAGAAAGAAGAATAAGGAAATAAAGTTATGTGCCCCTTCTCCAGGAGATCTTCCCAAATCAGGGATTGAACCTGGGTCTCCTGCATACAAGTAGCTTCTTTACCAACTGAACCACCAGGAAAGTCATACATTTTTTAAGAGAAGTTAAAAGTAGTCTGTCAACTTCTTTTAATTTCTTCAAAACTTAGCACATCTTAACTTCAAATTAGTTAAACTCTGGTAGTTGCACATGTATTCTCTCTACAGGGACTGTCTGAACACTGTAGAGATGGATTTTGGAAATCCTATACCATAGCCCAGTCACAGCAGATCTGAAGGTTNTGAATGATACGGGGCCAAATCAAACATGCATTTCTGTAAAAGCAGTAAGAGACATCATGGTGTTTTAACTTTAGGAATGAAAATAACTCAAAAAATGACCCCAAATTTGCAGCATGAAAAAGGTAAAAAGGAATTGCCATAAATAAGAAGAACTTAAGAGTCTACTGAGCACAAAGGTGTGAGGCAATAGTACCTTTTTATTAAAAGAGGAAAATTGATACAATATAGATTCAACATCACATGTGGATTTTAATAGTCATCTTTGTAATGGCATACAGTGGGACCATTATAGCAATTTCTCCAAGGTCCCTATATCTTCATCAGTTTTGAGCAATTAATTATCTTCAAAGCTTCTGTTTTTGCTTTAGAGGTCATTCCATTTGGTAATTAAAAACAGCAAATAGAACAATAAATTTACCAACAAACCAATGTATCATAAAAATGTAACTTCTTAAGTAAAATGTAGAAATGATTTAGAATAAGAAAGAAGAATAAGGAAATAAAGTTATGTGCCCCTTCTCCAGGAGATCTTCCCAAATCAGGGATTGAACCTGGGTCTCCTGCATACAAGTAGCTTCTTTACCAACTGAACCACCAGGAAAGTCATACATTTTTTAAGAGAAGTTAAAAGTAGTCTGTCAACTTCTTTTAATTTCTTCAAAACTTAGCACATCTTAACTTCAAATTAGTTAAACTCTGGTAGTTGCACATGTATTCTCTCTACAGGGACTGTCTGAACACTGTAGAGATGGATTTTGGAAATCCTATACCATAGCCCAGTCACAGCAGATCTGAAGGTTGGCTGCATTCAGGTGGTAGAACCCCGACTGAGGAAGAGTTAGCTAAGTATTTAGATGAAAATACATTGACTCCAATGCCAGGGATGCCTCTNCAGCTATTTGTAAGGCCTCCCCAGACAGCCATTTTGCTTTTTTGTGTTTCTTTTCCATGGGCATGGTCTTGCTCCCTGTCTCCTCTACAGTGTCACGAACCTCATTCCATAGTTCATCAGGCACTCTATCTGTCAGATCTAGGCCCTTAAATCTATTTCTCACTTCCACTGTATAATCACAAGGGATTTGACTTAGTTCATTCCTGAATGGTCTAGTGGTTTACCCTATTTTCTTCAATTTACTTCTGAATATGGCAATAAGGAGTTCATGATCTGAGCCACAGTCAGCTCCTGGTCTTGTATTTTGCTGACTGTATAGAGCTTCTCCATCTTTGGCTGCAAAGAACATAATCAATCTGATTTTGGTGTTGACCATCTGTTGATGTCCATGTGTAGAGTTTACTCTTGTGTTATTGAAAGTGGGTGTTTGCTATGACCAGTGCATTTTCTTGGCAAAACTCTATTAGTCTTTGCCCTGCTTCATTCCACATTCCAAGGCCAAATTTGCCTGTCACTCCAGGTGTTTCTTGACTTCCTACTTTTGCGTTCCAGTCCCCTATAATGAAAAAGACATCTTTTGGGGATGTTAGTTCTAAAAGGTCTTGTAGGTCTTCATATAACCGTTCAACTTCAGCTTGTTCAGCATTACTGGTTGGGGCATAGACTTAGATAACTGTGATATTGAATGGTTTGCCTTGGAAACGAACAGAGATCATTCTGTCATTTTTGAGGTTGCATCCAAGTACTGCATTTCGGACTCTTTTGTTGACCATGATGACTACTCCATTTCTTCTGAAGGATTCCTCCCCAAATGGCTATCTGGATTTAATTCAGACAAATTGCTATAGAGCATACTCATTCTGGTTATAGTTTTGAACCAAGTTCTTGTGGCAGCTTTCTGAAAACCTGAATTAGTTTCAGGGTTATAGGGTCAGACATATTAGATTACTGGGATGTAGGACTTTCGAGTTTGAGAGAGTCTGAAGGTTTTCAAAAGATTATTTGTAAGCATGGATAAAATAAATAGAATGCTTATTTAGTGCTAACATGAGCCTTTTAAAAAGTTCTATTAAAAACTGAATATCCTGTAATATTTGAGAAGGAAATGGCAACCCACTCCAGTATTCTGGCCTGGAGAATTCCATGGACTGTATAGTCCATAAGGTCACAAAGAGTCAGACACGACTGAGAAACTTTCACTCACTCACTCATCCTCTAATATGATCTATTATTTTAGAAAAATGCACCATCTTGAGTTCAGTAAAACTTTTGTCAGTTTATGTGTAGTTCATTATTGTTGTTCATATGTCATCACGTTTAATTCTTGGTGACCATTGGACTGTGGCCCTCTACAATCAGGCTCCTCTCTCCATGGGATTTTCCCGGCAAGAATACTGGAGTGGGTTGCCATTTCCTTCTCTGGGGATCTTCCCAACCCAGGAACCCTTGTCTCCTGTGTCTCCTGGACTTTGGGTGGATTCTTTACCTGCTGAGCCATGGAGTTATCAGTTTATAATTATATCTATATGGACAAGGTGAAAAAATTAGATGGGATTTGATAACTGACTCAATGCTTATGTACCCAAAATGTCAATCAATAGATTGATTTCCACACACTAAGCAGTCCTCCACACTGTTTGAAGACATAAAAATGACATGGAATGTATAATATATAAAGTTTTAGAAGACAATATTAAGAGGAATCGTTAGAATACTTGAATTAAGACNCCAACACCACAGTTCAAAAGCATCAATTCTTCAGTGCTCAGCCTTCTTCACAGTCCAACTCTCACTTCCATACATGACCAGAGAAAAAACCGTAGCCTTGACTAGATGGACCTTAGTCAGCAAAGTAATGTCTCTGCTTTTGAATATGCTATCTAGGTTGGTCATAACTTTTCTTCCAAGGAGTAAGTGTCTTTTAATTTCATGGCTACAATCACCATCTGCAGTGATTTTGGAGCCCCTCCAAAAAAAATCTGACACTGTTTCCACTGTTTCTCCATCTATTTCCCATGGAGTGACGGGACCAGAAGCCATGATCTTCGTTTTCTGAATGTTGAGCTTTAGGCCAACTTTTTCACTCTCCTCTTTCACTTTCATCAGGAGGCTTTTTAGTTCCTCTTCCCTTTCTGCCATAAGGGTGGTGTCATCTGCATATCTGAGGTTACTGATATTTCTCCCAGCAACCTTGATTCCAGCTTGTGTTTCTTCCAGTCCAGCGTGTCTCATGATGTACTCTGCATAGAAGTTAAATAAGCAGGGTGACAATATACAGCCTTGACGTATTCCTTTTCCTATTTGGAACCAGTCTCTTGATCCATGTCCAGTTCTAACTGTTGCTTCCTGGGCTGCATACAGATTTCTCAAGAGGCAGATCAGGTGTTCTGGTATTCACATCTCTCTCAGAATTTTCCAGTTTATTGTGATCCACACAGTCAAAGGCTTTGGCATAGTCAATAAAGCAGAAATAGATGCTTTTCTGGAACTCTCTTGCTTCTTTTTTCCATGATCCAGCGGTCATGGATGTTGGCAATTTGATCTCTGGTTCTTCTGCCTTTTCTAAAACCAGCTTGAACATCAGGAAGTTCACGGTTCCCATATTGCTGAGGCCTGGCTTGGAGAATTTTTAGCATTACTTTACTAGCATGTGAGATGAGTGCAATTGTGTGGTAGTTTGAGCATTCTTTGGCATTGCCTTTCTTTGGGATTGGAATGAAAACGGACCTTTTCCAGTCCCATGGCCACTGGTGAGTTTTCCAAATTTGCTGGCATATTGAGTGCAGCACTTTCACAACATCATCTTCCAGGATTTGAAACAGCTCAACTGGAATTCCATCACCTCCACTAGCTTTGTTCTTAGCAATGCTTTCCAAGACCCAACTTGACTTCACATTCTAGGATGTCTGGCTCTAGATTACTGATCATACCATCATGATTATCTGGGTCATGAAGATCTTTTTTGTACAGTTCTTCTGTGTATTCTTGCCACCTCTTCTTAATATCTTCTGCTTCTATTAGGTCCATACCATTTCTGTCCTTTATCAAGCCCATCTTTGCATGAAATATTCCCTTGGTATCTCTAAGTTTCTTGAAGAGATCTCTAGTCTCCCATTCTGTTCTTTTCCTCTATTTCTTTGCATTGATCGCTGAAGAAGGCTTTCTTATCTCTTCTTGCTATTCTCTAGAATGTTGCATTCAGATGCTTATATCTTTCCTTTTCTCCTTTGTTTTTCGCCTCTCTTCTTTTCACAGCTATTTGTAAGGCCTCCCCAGACAGCCATTTTGCTTTTTTGTGTTTCTTTTCCATGGGCATGGTCTTGCTCCCTGTCTCCTCTACAGTGTCACGAACCTCATTCCATAGTTCATCAGGCACTCTATCTGTCAGATCTAGGCCCTTAAATCTATTTCTCACTTCCACTGTATAATCACAAGGGATTTGACTTAGTTCATTCCTGAATGGTCTAGTGGTTTACCCTATTTTCTTCAATTTACTTCTGAATATGGCAATAAGGAGTTCATGATCTGAGCCACAGTCAGCTCCTGGTCTTGTATTTTGCTGACTGTATAGAGCTTCTCCATCTTTGGCTGCAAAGAACATAATCAATCTGATTTTGGTGTTGACCATCTGTTGATGTCCATGTGTAGAGTTTACTCTTGTGTTATTGAAAGTGGGTGTTTGCTATGACCAGTGCATTTTCTTGGCAAAACTCTATTAGTCTTTGCCCTGCTTCATTCCACATTCCAAGGCCAAATTTGCCTGTCACTCCAGGTGTTTCTTGACTTCCTACTTTTGCGTTCCAGTCCCCTATAATGAAAAAGACATCTTTTGGGGATGTTAGTTCTAAAAGGTCTTGTAGGTCTTCATATAACCGTTCAACTTCAGCTTGTTCAGCATTACTGGTTGGGGCATAGACTTAGATAACTGTGATATTGAATGGTTTGCCTTGGAAACGAACAGAGATCATTCTGTCATTTTTGAGGTTGCATCCAAGTACTGCATTTCGGACTCTTTTGTTGACCATGATGACTACTCCATTTCTTCTGAAGGATTCCTCCCCAAATGGCTATCTGGATTTAATTCAGACAAATTGCTATAGAGCATACTCATTCTGGTTATAGTTTTGAACCAAGTTCTTGTGGCAGCTTTCTGAAAACCTGAATTAGTTTCAGGGTTATAGGGTCAGACATATTAGATTACTGGGATGTAGGACTTTCGAGTTTGAGAGAGTCTGAAGGTTTTCAAAAGATTATTTGTAAGCATGGATAAAATAAATAGAATGCTTATTTAGTGCTAACATGAGCCTTTTAAAAAGTTCTATTAAAAACTGAATATCCTGTAATATTTGAGAAGGAAATGGCAACCCACTCCAGTATTCTGGCCTGGAGAATTCCATGGACTGTATAGTCCATAAGGTCACAAAGAGTCAGACACGACTGAGAAACTTTCACTCACTCACTCATCCTCTAATATGATCTATTATTTTAGAAAAATGCACCATCTTGAGTTCAGTAAAACTTTTGTCAGTTTATGTGTAGTTCATTATTGTTGTTCATATGTCATCATGTTTAACTCTTGGTGACCATTGGACTGTGGCCCTCTACAATCAGGCTCCTCTCTCCATGGGATTTTCCCGGCAAGAATACTGGAGTGGGTTGCCATTTCCTTCTCTGGGGATCTTCCCAACCCAGGAACCCTTGTCTCCTGTGTCTCCTGGACTTTGGGTGGATTCTTTACCTGCTGAGCCATGGAGTTATCAGTTTATAATTATATCTATATGGACAAGGTGAAAAAATTAGATGGGATTTGATAACTGACTCAATGCTTATGTACCCAAAATGTCAATCAATAGATTGATTTCCACACACTAAGCAGTCCTCCACACTGTTTGAAGACATAAAAATGACATGGAATGTATAATATATAAAGTTTTAGGAGACAATATTAAGAAGAATCGTTAGAATACTTGAATTAAGACTAAATTTCCTTAGAATATAAAAATAGGGGCTAAAGTTCAAAAGATAAAATTTAGTGAAAATTAAGGCACACTTTAATTTCAAGTTCAAAAAAGAAATGAATTTTGCAAACATGGCATCAATTTAGGCTTAGTTTAGCCAAAGTTTATGTGAGATATATTAGAGCAGTTTTAGTCAGCCACAAGTTTGAAATACACCTGTGGAATAATGGCTTGACTAAAAATACACTTATATTTTTGACTGCCCTTCTCAGATGTCATCTGGAATAGTGTCTTCATTTCTCAGTGGCACATTTTGAGAGGAAGCTTTGAGGATCAGAGAACATCTATGTGGCAATGGAAACACACTAATAAGTGGTTAAAAGTGCTTTGTCATATTAAAACAAAGAAAGTCAAACTTCAAAAACTTAATAACTACAGGTCTTGATTTGAGGGGTAGTCTACTGAAAGAAAGGAAAGCTATTCTGTGTCTTGCCAATAAATTAGAACAAATGGGTAAAATCATAGACAGTCTGATTTTACCCTATTGTAAAAATAGCAATTACAGCTGTCCAATGACCTATTAGTTCATCTTTCAGAATAGCAGCTGAAAGCACAGTACAGAAGTAATCCATGATCTGAAAGAGAATAGACTTAAGTGTCAGAAGTTCTGAGCCTTCCAGGAACTAAAATCTATTAGACAAAAATGTCAGTTTTGTGCTCAGTTGCAAACTCTTCACTTATTCTCCAGGTGAGACTTGGGATATATATATATATATATACACACACATACACACTATATATATATACATACACATATATGTTTGTGTGTATGTTTATATCTGGACATACATTAGTGTTTCTCATAAGAGTGGGTAATATTGTGAATTTCACTTCACCATCAGTTCAGTTCAGTTCATTTCAGTCACTCAGTTGTGTCTGACTCTCTGCGACCCCATGAATCGCAGCATGCCAGGCCTCCCTGTCCATTACCTACTCCTGGAGTTCACTCAGACTCATGGCCATCGAGTCCGTGATGCCATCCAGCCATCTCATTCTCTGTCGTCCCCTTCTCCTCCTGCCTCCAATTCCTCCCATCATCAGAGTCTTTTCCAACGAGTTAACTCTTCTCATGAGGTGGCCAAAGTACTGGAGTTTCAGCTTTAGTATCATTCCTCCCAAAGAAATCCCAGGGCTGATCTCCTTCAGAATGGACTGGTTGGATCTCCTTGCAGTCCAAGGGACTCTCAAGAGTCTTCTCCAACACCACAGTTCAAAAGCATCA
>SJYW01000900.1:956318-991015 GCA_006410735.1 Raphicerus campestris | reverse complement strand
TGATCTTCATTTTCTGAATGTTGAGCCTTAAGCCAACTTTTTCACTCTCCTCTTTCACTTTCATCAAGAGGCTCTTTAGTTCCTCTTCACTTTCTGCCATAAGGGTGGTGTCATCTGCATATCTGAGGTTATTGATATTTCTCCCAGCAATGTTCATTTCATCTTGTGTTTCTTCCAGTCCAGCATTTCTCATAATGTATTCTGCATAGAAGTTAAATAAGCAGGGTGACAATATACAGCCTTGATGCACTCCTTTTCCTATTTGGAACCAGGCTGTTTTTTCATGTCCAGTTCTAACTGTTGCTTCCTAATCTGCATACAGATTTCTCAAGAGACAGGTCAGGTAGTCTGGTATTCCCATCTCTCTCAGAATTTTCCACAGTTTACTGTGATCCACACAGTCAAAGGCTTTGGCATAGTCAATCAAGCAGAAATAGATGTATTTCTGGAACTCTCTTGCTTTTTCCATGATCCAGTTGATGTTGGCAATTTGATCTCTGGTTCCTCTGCCTTTTCTAAAACCAACTTGAACATCAGGAAGTCATGGTTCATGTATTGCTGAAGCCTGGCTTGGAGAATTTTGAGCATTACTTTACTAGCATGTGAGATAAGTGCAATTGTGCGGTAGTTCGAGCATTCTCTGGCATTGCCTTTCTTTGGGACTGGAATGAAAACTGACCTTTTCCAGTCCTGTGGCCACTGGTGAGTTTTCCAAATTTGCTGGCATATTGAGTGCAGCACTTTCACAGCATCATCTTTCAGGATTTGAAATAGCTCACTTCACCATATGTCCAATATTTTTCCAGAGCTATTATATCCATATCTCTTCTCTGTTCTATATAATTCATTCATTTGCATCTTCAATCTGTAGAGTTCTTCATCTTTTCATGCAACTGGTCAATTTTTCTAATTCACAATTGCCAAATATAAAACACTGTCGTTTTGAGAACAAATTCATGTCTATCCAACTTAGTTTGAAAATAGACTAGACTAGACTTTCCCTAAACTAGAATTTCACTTTGTAATATTCTTGTAAATAAAGATTATTTTTGTAAAGCAGTGAAATTGGTCAAATTTTCTAAAATTGCCAAAGATACATTTATAAAGACTATTACAAAATTTTATACAATTAAGATCAATTTAAATGACAACCCACTCCAGTATTCTTGCCTGGAGAATCCCAGTGACAGAGGAGCCTGGTGGGCTGCCATCTCTGGGGTTGCACAGAGTCAGACATGACTGAAGCGAGTTAGCAGTAGCAACAGCAGCATTGACCTATATTTTTTATGGGAAAATTGTTATAAAACAATTTCATAAAATACTTGATGGAATGAGAATAAGTCTTTCACTCAACATAAGCATACAGTGAGTCTAATCTTCAGTCCCTTCTCTCTGCTTTTAACATGTCCAAACTTTAAGGCCCTTCCACCCTTACCAATTTTCAATTCTGTCCATATTTTCTCTTAAGTCCTATTAATTGGTAGGTTTCAGGCAAGTCAAAGACCTCTATCTGCCCACTCACTTATTCTGACAATAGACAGGCTAAGGCAGGCAGAAATTCAGACTTATATTTTCAGGAGAATCTAATTTAAACCAATATGTAAATTCTTCTCTGGATCAAATCAATTATGTAAATTTATCAATCCTCTTCTTAGCAGATATAAGTATGGTTATTGAATTAATTGTGAATGAATATGTAGGAACATAATATACTATATGATTCTATACATATACATAATATATTGTATGATTATAAATACATATACCTAATATTCTGTATGATTACCTATAAATCTCTCTCTTTTTTAAAAAAAATAGCAGTTTTAATCCTATCTTGCCCGAGCCANAAATGGCAACCCACTCCAGTGTTCTTGCCTGGAGAACCTCAAGGACCTGTCTCTTATACACATCTTACATATACATAATATATTGTATGATTATAAATACATATACCTAATATTCTGTATGATTACCTATAAATCTCTCTCTTTTTTAAAAAAAATAGCAGTTTTAATCCTATCTTGCCCGAGCCAAATTATAAATTTAGGAAAATATCCTTAATTAAATGACAAAAATTACAAAAAAAATTATGGAGTAAATACTACCATAGTTAAGTAGAATAAGTTTAAAAATCATTTTATAATAAAAGGGTGGTTTGTAACATTATTGGTCTTAAACTATGAAAAATCTCAAACTCTTTGGATTCTAAAATGCACAGACTCAGACACAAAAAATGCAGCATAGTGTGCTCCGTGTCAGACTGTTCACTTCATTTTCCCCTTGGAGTTAAAAAGTTAAACCTAATCAAATTTATATAAAAAGAGAAAAACATTGGGAAAAGTATACATTACCAAGAAGTTTGAGCAAGACTCAAATCTACTACATTAGTATATTTTCCAAAACATTTCTACATATGCCACACTTTTATTCTGTTACATTCACATGGATGAAAGAACAATGTTCTTTTAGATAAGCAAAAAATAAGGTCGTACATAGATATACACATGCTTTTCACAACATAGTTCATGGAAGCAAGAAGATCTTGCCATGTGCACACTCCTAAACAAAGTACTTCCCCCTCAACTCCCATCCCTAGAGACAATCATGAGTGTTAACTCCCCCTGCTCTGTTTTTCTTGTTTCCTCCCAAGAACAAATCTACCTTTGTCCCTTTGAGGGAAATACAGATTTGGGGGAAATAGGAAGCTATCAGTTTAAGTATACCACCAACGATATTATTTAGTGGCTAAAATCTTGAACATTGAAAAGAAGAGAGATAAATGAATAAAGATTAAAAAACTGGGAAGGATGACCTTGTAGATACACAATCCCTTTTCTCACATGAATTATAAACTTTTGGCTCAGAAAGTTTTAATTTCTTAAACTCTAATGCTGAATCTTGAGTTCAACCCTAAATATAATGAAGTTGATTATGATATCACTATTATATGCTCAGTATTTCTTATGGAGCTCTTCTTTATATGCTCTCAGAAGAAATCATATGTTGGATTGTTTTCTGATAGCAGCTATGCCTTTATGCTGACACATCGAGATATCTACCCAAGATCCATACTGACCAAAAACACCCATTCATAGGATGACTGACTTGGAAAATGAATCCTGTTTTCAAATTATTAGTAGAGCTCAGATAACTGAAATTTAAACCTCAGAACCTTCTAGGCTTTACCTTCTAAGCAACTGAAATTACCAGTCACAGATTTTATACATCCACATGTGACCTTTCCAAACGTGGGTAATGGCATTCAAGTTCCTTCTAGGACATTTTACATGGAGAAGGCAGTGGCAACCCACTTCAGTATTCTTGCTTGGAAAATCCCATGGACAGAGGAGCCTGGAAGGCTGCAGTCAGTCCATGGGGTCGCTAAGAGTCGGACACGACTGAGTGACTTCACATTCACTTTTCACTTTCATGCATTGGAGAAGGAAATGGCAACCCACTCCAGTGTTCTTGCCTGGAGAACCTCAAGGACGGCGGAGCCTGGTGGGCTGCTGTCTATGGGGTCGCACAGAGTTGGACACGACTGTGCAACTTAGCAGCAGCAGCAGCAGGACATTTTACATCCAAGGACCCACATTGGTAGTAGCCACAATCTTTTTATGCAGTAGAAAATTGAACAATTTAAAAAAATGATATCTTATGTACAGACAATTGAGAATTCATATAAAGCAAAGGATATTGAGAATGTTTTGGTGAACACAGATAAGCAGTAATGTGCTACATTAATTTTTAAGACTGCATATTCATTTTCTCAAACAATTGCATCTTTTATGCCTGCCTTAGTTTTGAACACATTTGTGTAAAGTATCTTTATTTAATAATATCTTTGATCATGCAAAATTAAACACATTTAGCTTTTCCTGGTAATAAAATAATGCTCACTTAAGATTTCTTTTTTTACTCAAGACAGTTTCAAAAGCCAATGGGTCTATATTCCCAAACACCTATTAAAAAACTATAAACCATGGGGAAATCTCCTAAATATCGCTGAATCATTATTTTCTTAATTTGAAACTCTATTAATTCATTCTGAGATCCTTTCTTATAACATCAATGTCTGAGCAGAAATAATAGTCACCAAATCATGTTCTTTATCACACAGGATCAGTTAAAAATTGAAAAAACATGTTTATGTTAGGTGAGTCAACAAAAGTATTTGTGTTTACATTTTAAAAAGTAAGAAAAGCAAAAGTAGCATATATTAATATTTATTTTTCTAATTTTCATAAATAATTTACCCATATATTATTTACCATTTCATGGTTTCTCATTACTATCTATTCCCTATCACCTTTCTCTTTCACTGTCCAGCAGCCTCCAAGCCTATCAAACTGTATGTAATTTACTGAAAATGCTATACTGTTTTTTTCCTGGATGCCTTTTCAGTCTTCCCCCAGAATTCTTCTGTATAAAGTATCCCTCGGTATTTCAATCAAGGATTTTTCTTATTGAAATATTTTATGACACTTCCCAAAGTTATAAAACTCTTCATATTGTTTTCTGTATAACTCTATCAATATTTATGGCACTGTGCTGAGATCATGAATTTTATTGTTTGTATCTTTTAGTAGATGTGAGCTCCATTAGCGAAAAGACTTTATCTGGCTCATCTAACATTGACTACCATATGCCTGTAATAGAGGTTGCCAAATTGAGTAAATGAGTGAATTAGCAAATGAAGAAACAGGGCTATAACTTTTGGTGACTCCTGTACACACTGCCATATAACTTAGCTGAACTCCAAGGAATGTATACACGTAACCTAAAAAGGGAA
Organism: Raphicerus campestris; assembly: GCA_006410735.1. Taxonomy (NCBI): domain Eukaryota; kingdom Metazoa; phylum Chordata; class Mammalia; order Artiodactyla; family Bovidae; genus Raphicerus; species Raphicerus campestris. The sequence continues at coordinate 986,223 of SJYW01000900.1, read as the reverse complement.
TCCCTAAGCAATTAATCTGGTCTATCAACTCAAATTCAATTCATTGTTATTATTGCCATTACATCACAGACCAATCATTTTAGCTATTTTAAAGGTCAAATCACTGAACATTGGAGTACATGTGTCTCTTTCAGTTATGGTTTTCTCAGGATATATATCCAGTTGTGGGATTGTTCAGTCGTATGGTAGTTCTAGTCCTATATTTTTAAAGAATCTCCATACTATTCTCTATAGTGGCTGTATCAATATACACCCCCACCAACAGTGCAAGATGATTCCCTTTACTCCACATCCTCTCCAGCGTTTATTGTTTGTAGATTTTTTAATGATGGCCATTCTGATTGGGGTGAGGTGATGACTCATTGTAGTTTAGATTTAGTTTTCTGTAATAATGAACCATGTTGAGCATCTTTTCATGTGTTTGTTGGCTATCTGTTTTTTTTTGGGGGGGGGGAAATCCATCAGCAGATGAATGGATACAGAAACTGTGGTACATATATACAACGGAATATTACTCAGCTATAAAAAGGAATGCATTTAAGTCAGTCCTAATGAGGTGGATGACTCTAGAGCCTATTATGCAGAGAGAATTAAGTCAGAAAGAGAAAGACAAATACTGTATATTAATACATGAGTATGGAATCTAGAAAGATGGCATTGATGAACCCATTTGCAGGGCAACAATGGAGATGCAGACATAGAGAACAGACTTGTGGAAACAGTAGAGGAAAGAGAGGATGGTCTGAATTGAGAGAATAGTATGGAGACATACATTACTATATGTAAAATGGATAGCAAGTGGGAATTTGCTGTGACACAGGGAGCTCAACCCAGTGCTCTTTGACAACTAGAGGGGTGTGATGAGGTGTGAGATGGGAGGCAAGTTCAGGAGGGAGGGGAAATATGTATTCCTGTGGCTGATTCCTATTGATGTATGGCAGAAACCAATGCAATATTTTAAAGCAACTCACCTTCAATTAAAAAAAAATTTTTTTAAGGTCAAATCAGGTTAATCACTCAATTAAGTTACTACATATTCTAGCCACTTTTCTGGAGTCAAAACTGGCCAGGAAACTTGGAATTTCCCCTTAAGAGCTGAAATTACCTCTGGATAAGGCACAGATTAATCTGACCATTGGAGAAGGCAATGGCACCCCACTCCAGTACTCTTGCCTGGAAAATCCTATGGACAGAGGAGTCTGGAAGGCTGTTGAGCAGCTTCAGTTTCACTTTTCACTTTCATGCATTGGAGAAGGAAATGGCAACCCACTCCAGTGTTCTTGCCTGGAGAATCCCAGGGATAACAAAGCCTGGTGGGCTGCCGTCTATGGGGTCACATGTTGCATAGAGTCAGACATGACTGAAGTGACTAGCAGCAGCAGCAGCAGCATTCTGACCATTAAAAAATCATTAGTAAACTGGCAGAGCAGCTGACTTTCAGCTGCAAGATGTGATGTAAAGAAAGTTTGTGAGTCAGACAGATATGGTTTCAGTTTCAGAAAACTACCTTCAAAATATACGACATTGAATAAGATATCTTAGCCCTGCTTTCATTTATTTATTTTTATTTTTGAAAGTTGAATACTAATATCTACCTTATGAGTGAGGCTGGAGGAATGGCAGGAGGCTTGTTAGTCAACAGATGAAAAAATGCTTTGTTCCATATCTGACACATGGTAATCAATAAATATTAGTTTATTACTTTAACTGTCACTTTTTCTTTCTAACACTCTTCCTTGATCTTTACTTCACCTGACAAACATTCTGAGTGTTGGTGTAATTTGATGGAAAACCATAGATACCATCAAAGACTTTCTACTGCTTAGACTGCAGCAGAAGGTGAACTAAGAGTACTAAGCATATAATTATTCCTTTCCTCTCTCTCTTCCATTCCTTTTCTTTCTCTCATTTTCTTCTTCTCCCTCCTGTTTTTCCTCTTCCTTTTCTCTCTATGAAACTAAACAAATTTAATAATTACAAAGACACTTTCAGGCTAAAAGTTAATCTTTATAAGGCTTTTTATCAAGTATTTGCTCTCATTTCCTCTAACGGTAGTCAGTCACCTCTAATCTTTATTTCTGTATAGATTATCTTGCAGACTCATTTTTTTTTTACAGGTTCNCTGACAAACATTCTGAGTGTTGGTGTAATTTGATGGAAAACCATAGATACCATCAAAGACTTTCTACTGCTTAGACTGCAGCAGAAGGTGAACTAAGAGTACTAAGCATATAATTATTCCTTTCCTCTCTCTCTTCCATTCCTTTTCTTTCTCTCATTTTCTTCTTCTCCCTCCTGTTTTTCCTCTTCCTTTTCTCTCTATGAAACTAAACAAATTTAATAATTACAAAGACACTTTCAGGCTAAAAGTTAATCTTTATAAGGCTTTTTATCAAGTATTTGCTCTCATTTCCTCTAACGGTAGTCAGTCACCTCTAATCTTTATTTCTGTATAGATTATCTTGCAGACTCATTTTTTTTTTGCAGGTTCATAATAAAGTGTTTAAAACTCATCACAAGCTGATTAAAGCATGTTTTGGTCTCTTTTCATCAAAGATGCACTGATACTATTTTTACAAGCCTATTTTTTTTAATTCAACTTAGTAAAGAAGATAGTATTAGGTAATTTGTTTAATCTTATGAAAAAAAATTGATTGATGAATCTTTCACTTTTTAGCTCATTGTTTGAACATTAGGTAAGTAGGTACAAATTAAATTCCACGGGAGCAGACATGATAGGGAAGCATTTTTTAGCACTAGCAGAGATTATAGCTACTGAGATAGACTTTTAAGATGTTAGACAAACATTTGGTGGACAGTGATTAATAAACACTAATTAAGTCAGCTACAAAAAAACCCTTGGGAGATCAATATTATTAAGTTTTTAAACTGGCTTTCCACATTTACTGAGTCTATATGTGGTTGGGCAAGCTGAATTTCTTCCTTTGCTCTTCTGCTTTTTCCTTCCCTTTCATTTAAACTGAAAGTTGGCTTGCAAATCACATTCCTAATCATCTCTTACTCTCTAAAGACACTTATTTAAGTTGCCACATAAATATTGTATGTGGCAATAGTTTTCTGTAAAAATGAACCATGCTGAGCATCTTTTCATGTGTTTGTTGGCTATCTGTATATATTTTTTTAGGAAATCCATCGGCAGATGAATGGATACAGAAACTGTGGTACATATATACAATGGAGTATTACTCAGCTATAAAAAGAAATGCATTTAAGTCAGTCCTAATGAGGTGGATGAAGTAGATACAAATTAAATTCCACTGGAGCAGGCAAAGGTGGAATACTGAGTGTGGTTGATACATAAAGCTGATGAATGTTCTAGGATTGAGAATGACTATTAACAAGGTGAAAAGAAAGATTCTCACTTGCATCTTCCAAGGTAGAGCTCCATGCTAAAGCTCCAAGGTAAAATTGTACTTGATTGACTGTGTAAGTAAGAGCAATACTGACTTCAGCACTAGCTGCCGTAATCTAAAGCTAAATAATGGCTATCTAGATACAAGTGGAAATCATCATATGCATAGGATCTGATGTATATTATGAATACAAGCTGCTCTCAGTCAATTATTGGTTACTTAAAATGTCCTCTATAATAATCATTATCATTAGTAGCAGCATCAGATGCAAACTTGTAATCTCACTGAGGTTGGTTCTGGGATTCAGCCTTGGTGGAGAGGCTGTCAACAGTGCCTTAGACCATCTCTGATGGCACTGTAATCAAATTAGTTACATAGGCAAAGCAGGAAGGATCTATTTTGTCAGAACAAAAGTCAGAAACACTGGAGAAAAGAAATAAAATCAAGTCAGTGGAGAGGACACACTTGAAGGTTAGAACACCAGAAAAGGAGCAACATCTCATTTTCTGAGAAACTAATATTCTATTTTTATTATTTTCAAGGCAGCACTATTTGAAAAGTTCCTTATATTTTTCAACACAGTAATGCTAAAAAATAACAAGACCTGATAGTTTTGAATGCTTACTGTGTGCCCAGCGCTGAAAAGGGCATTATGCATAATTTCATTTATTTCTTATATCTTATAAAAGAGATATTATTTGCTTTATTTTGTAAATGAACACAGTAAATTTTAGGAAGCTTACTACATTTTTGAAACTACAAAATTAAGAGAGGAAATTTAAAAAACTACAAATTCCAGCAGCAAGTTATCATTGTATAAGGAAAAATAGAAAGATGTATAATTTTGATTTTTGGTATGGATATAGAACACATAGTATAGGTTCCTTCACACACTGCTAGTGAGAGTCTAAGCAGGCATATCCATCATGGAAACTTCAGAAAGTAACTATATTGGCAATTTTCATTTTGGACACATATCACTAAGATATACATAACAAAAATCTGTAAGGATGTTTATTGCATCATTACTTGTGACAGTAATAAGTCATAGGTGTCTATCACAAGAGAATCAAATAGATAAAATGTGATAGAAGACTATCATGAGATGTCATTCAACAGTTAGAAGCAAATATGTGTGTGTATATCCATTCATATCTGCATGGATAAATCTAAAACTGCTACATGAAATGGGATAAAATATTTTCAAATCATATATCTGATAAGGAACTTATGTCTAAAATATATGTAACATACAGCACAATGATAATAAGCCAAATAATCNGTTAGAAGCAAATATGTGTGTGTATATCCATTCATATCTGCATGGATAAATCTAAAACTGCTACATGAAATGTGATAAAATGTTTTCAAATCATATATCTGATAAGGAACTTATGTCCAAAATATATGTAACATACAGCACAATGATAATAAGCCAAATAATCCTTTTAAAATTACTTAAGGATTGGAATAGATATTTCTCCAAAGAAGATACACAAATGGCAATGAACACATGGAAATATGCTCAATATCACTGGTCCTTTGTTGTTGTTATTAGGTTGCTAAGTCATGTCCAACTCTTCTGCAACCCCAGGGATTGTAGCCCACCAGGCAGCTCTGTCCCTGGGATTCCCAAGGCAAGAATACTGGAGTGGGTTGCCATTTCCTCCGCCAGGGGATCTGCCTGACACAGGGATTGAATCTGCATCTCCTACATTGACAGGCAGATTCTTTACCACCGAGCCACCAGAAAAGCCCATCGTTAGTCATTCAGTTCAGTTCAGTTCAGTTCAGTAGCTGTCATGTCCAGTTCTTTGTGATCCCACGGACTGCAGCATTCCAGACTTCCCTGTCCACCACCAACTCCTGGAGTTTACTCAAACTCACGTACATTGAGTCGGTGATACCATTCAACCATCTCATCCTCTGTCGTTGCCTTCTCCTCCTGCCTTCAATCTTTCCCAGCATCAGGGTCCTTTCAAATGAGTCAGTTCTTTGTATCAGGTGGCCAAAGTACTGGAGTTTCAGCTTCAGCATCAGTCCTTCCAAGAACATCCAGGACTGATTTCCTTTAGGATGGACTGGTTGGATCTCCTTGCTGTATAAGGGACTCTCAAGAGTCTTCTCCAACACAGCAGCTCAAAAACATCAGTTATTTGGCGCTTAGCTTTCTTTATAGTCCAACTCTCACATCCATGCATAATTACTGGAAAAACCATAGCTTTGACTAGACAGACCTTTGTTGGCAATGTAATTCATTAGTCATTAGGGAAATGCAAATCAAAACACCACAATGGAATGCCACTAGAATATATTATATATAATAATAATAATAAAAAGGTTTGAAATAACAAGTTTTGATGAAAGAAATTAAAACTCTCATACACTGTGAAAAGATGCAGCAATGTTAGAAAACAGTTTGGCATTTCCTTAATATGTTAAACATAAAGTTAGAGGGAGAGATAAATTGAAAGAGTAACGCTGAAAAATATACATTCCTGTATGTATAACAGATAACCAGTGGGAATTTGCTGTATGATTCAGGTATCTCAAACCTGGTACTCTGACAACCTAGAGGGATGGGATGGGGTAGGAGGTGGGAGAGAGGTTCAAGGGGGAGGGGGCATATGTAGACCTATGGCTGATTCATGTTGATATATGACAGAAATGAACACAATAAGCAGTTATATATTGCACTCATCTCACACACTAGCAAACAAATGCTCAAAATTCTCAAAGCTAGGCTTCAAGATTACATAAACAGAGAAATTCCTAATGTACTAGCTGGATTTAGAAAAGACAGAGGAACCAAAGATCAAATTGCCAACATCCATTGGATCATAGAAAAAGCAAGAGAATTCCAGAAAAAATTCTGCATCATTGACTATGATTAAGTCTTTGACTCTGTGGATCACAACAAACTGGAAAATTCTTAAATGGGAATACCAGAACACCTTACCTGTCTCCTGAAAAACATGTATGCAGGTTAAGAAGCAAGTTAGAACCAGACGTGGAACAATGGATTAGTTCCAAATTGGGAAAGGGGTATGCCAAGGCTGTATTCACTTTGCTTATTTAACTTATATGCAGAGTACATTAGGCAAAATGTCGGGCTGGGTGAAGCACTAGCTGAAATCAAGATTGCTGGGAGAAATATTAATAACCTCAGATATGCAGATGACACCACACTCATGGCAGAAATCGAAGAAGAACTAAAGAGCCTCTTGATGAAATTGAAAGGTGAAAAAGTTGACTTAAAGCTCAACATTTAAATAACAAAAATCATGGCATCTAGTGCCATCACTTCATGGCAAGTAGATGGGGAACAGTTACAGACTCGATTTTCTCGGGCTCCAAAATCACTACAGATGGTGTTTGCAGCCATGAAATTAAAAGATGCTTGCTCCTTGGAAGAAAAGCTATGACAAAACTAGACAGCATATTAAAAAGCAGAGACATTACTTTGCCAACAATATTTGTGCAGTCAAAGCTATAGTTTCTCTAGTAGTGATGTATGGATGTGAGAACTGGACCATAAAGAAGGCTGAGTGCCAAAGAATTGATGCTTTTGAACTGTGGTGTTGGAGGAGAAGACTCTTGAGAGTCCCTTGGGCTGAAAGGAGACCAAACCAGTCAACACTAAAGGAAATCAGTCTTGAATATTCATTGGAAGGACTGATGCTAAAACTGAAACTCCAATACTTTAGCTACCTGATGCAAAGAGCCTACACTTTCCAGCCTTGTCTCCCATACAATTTATTAAACAAACCAACACAGCCTTGTTTTCCAATCAGGCAAATATATTTATCATCATCTAAACATTTTTTCTCATTTCAGCTTGTGATTTCATCTATAATATTGCTTCTTTTCTTGGAAGGATCATTTTATTCTTCTTTATCTATTTCAAGCTATTTCTACCTCCAAACTTTGACAAAGTACATTCTCTTAAAGAAAAGTTTTAAACTCAGCCCATTATGATCTATTTCTTAAAATCCCTTGCATGTAATAGGATTATGCTTTAAATAATAAAATGCGGTGGCTATACCCAAGCATACATGCTTTCTTTTTATATTTGGAAAGTGTCACTAAGTTGTCATTATATTGTCATTTTGACTACTCCCATCTTTTTCTTATTTATCTTCTCATGTTTTTCAATGTATCCCCAATTAGGTCATAGTATTTTATATTACCTAGGAATCGTAGCTCTACTTCTTCACATTAAACACAGCTACCAACACACTATATGTGTTCAATGAATAATTGAAGAAATAAAAACTGAAGGAAAGGAAAGAAAGAAGGGAAAAGAGCCAGGAAGGAGACTGAGAAGCAAACAAATCATGAAACATGGAACAAGTAAAATGGCCCTCAGTCATCCCCAAATCACTTTATAAACACATTTTCAAAACAGGCTGATGATTGAGGTTAGTGAATTAATGTTTGTAAAATTGCTTAAATATTATGCAGTGCTATACAGATGCAGGTATTAAAAACTAATCTAAATCTGAAACCAGAATGACTTTGGTTCTCAATACTGTATAACTGCCTTTTGAATTTGCCCCACACGATTCTGACCCTTTGTAAATGTACTGAAAATTGTGCAATCCCTATGGGATTAAAAATGATCCAAAGTGAATTCTAATGAAATTCTGTGAATAGTCAGTCATCCTATTTCTGAGAGATGTTTGTCTTTTTTTCCCAAGAGACAACTTAAAAGTTTTTACCTGAAGACAAGAGATTTGCTATACAGTCAGAATGTTAAAAACTCATTTCAAATCTTTTTACCATTTAAAACATACATTTAAGAAATCAGGCTATGAGTTCTACTAGGTTGCTTGATTTTTAGGTCACTAAAAATTTCCCATTACATGTTTTATAATAGACATTATACAAATATATAAACATGTATTTGCACAGATTTTGATGTCCCTTACAAATATGCCTTGAAAATCTAGTATAAATTTTTTATATTTGAACAAATCTTTTACTGCAAATTGTTGTTTACCATAAAAATAAACAAACCACAGATCTGCAATTGCATCATTAGATTTGTTTCAAATAATANTGATGTCCCTTACAAATATGCCTTAAAAATCTAGTATAAATTTTTTATATTTGAACAAATCTTTTACTGCAAATTGTTGTTTACCATAAAGATAAACAAACCACAGATCTGCAATTGCATCATTAGATTTGTTTCAAATAATACCAAGGGAACATTTCATGCAAAGATGGGCTTAATAAAGGACAGAAATGATGTGGACCTAACAGGAGCAGAAGATATTAAGAAGAGATGTCAAGAATACACAGAAGAACTATACAAAAAAGATCTTCATGACCCAGATAATCACAATGGTGTGATCACTCACCTAGAGCCAGACATCCTGGAATGTAAAGTCAAGTGGGCCTTAGAAAGCATCACTAGGAACAAAGCTAGTGGAGGTGATGGAATTCCAGTGGAGCTCTTTCAAATCCTGAAAGATGAAGCTGTGTAAGTGCTACACTCAATATGCCAGCAAACTTGGAAAACTCACCAGTGGCCACAGGACTGGAAAAGGTCAGTTTTCATTTCAATCCCATAGAAAGGCAATGCCAAAGAATGCTCAAACTACCACATAATTGCACTCATCTCAAACGCTAGTAAAATAATGCTCAAAATTCTCCAAGCCAGGCTTCAGCAATACGTGAACCATGAACTTCCTGATGTTCAAGCTGGTTTTAGAAAAGGCAGAAGAACCAGAGATCAAATTGCCAACATCCACTGGATCATCAAAAAAACAAGAGAGTTCCAGAATTACATCTATTTCTGCTTGATTGACTATGCCAAAGCCTTTGACTGTGTGGATCACAATAAACTGTGGAAAATTCTGAGAGAGATGGGAATACCAGACCACTTGACCTGCCTCTTGAGAAACCTATATGCAGATCAGGAAGCAATAGTTAGAACTGGACATGGAACAACAGACTGGTACCAAAAAGGAAAAGCACAGTGTCAAGGCTGAATACTGTCACCCTGCTTATTTAACTTCCATGCAGAGTACATCATGAGAAACGCTGGGCTGGAGGAAGCACAAGCTGGAATGAAGATTGCTGGGAGAAATATCAATAACCTCAGATATGCAGATGGCATGACCCTTATGGCAGAAAGTGAAGAGGAACTAAAGAGCCTCTTGATGAAAGTAAAGTGGAGAGTGAAAAAGTTAGCTTAAAGCTCAACATTCAGAAAACGAAAATCATGGCATCTGGTCCCATCACTTCATGGCAAATGATGAGAAAACAGTGGAAACAGTGTCAGACTTTATTTTGGGGGGCTCCAAAATCACTGTATATGGTGATTGCAGCCATGAAATTAAAAAACGCTTACTCCTTGGAAGAAAATTTATGACCAACCTAGATAACATATTCAAAAGCAGACATTACTTTGCCAACTAAGGTCCATCTAATCAAGGCTATGGTTTTTCCTGTGGTCATGTATGGATGTGAGAGTTGACTCTGAAGAAGGCTGAGCGCCAAAGAATTGATGCTTTTGAACTGTGGTGTTGGAGAAGACTCTCGAGAGTCCCTTGGACTGCAAGGAGATCCAACCAGTCCATTCTGAAGGAGATCAACCCTGGGATTTCTTTGGAAGGAATGATGCTAAAGCTGAAGCTCAGGTACTTTGGCCACCTCATGCGAAGAGTTGACTCATGAGAAAAGACTCTGATGCTGGGAGGGATTGGGGGCAGGAGGAGAAGGGGACGACCAAGGATGAGATGGCTGGATGGCATCACGGACTCAATGGACGTGAGTCTGAGTGAACTCCGGGAGATGGTGATGGACAGGGAGGCCTGGCGTGCTGTGATTCATGGGTTCCAAAGAGTCGGACACGACTGAGTGACTGAACTGAACTGAACTGACTGATTTTTAATAAGCAATTTTAATATTCTTTTTATCTCAATTGGCAATTTAGATATGANGGGAGGCCTGGCATGCTGTGATTCATGGGTTCCAAAGAGTCGGACACGACTGAGTGACTGAACTGAACTGAACTGACTGATTTTTAATAAGCAATTTTAATATTCTTTTTATCTCAATTGGCAATTTAGATATGACTTTATATTTCATAAAAGGGAATTTTTAATTTATAGTTTTGTTACCATTTAGTTCTTCATTATTTTGTTTACAGATAATGTGATATAAATGATTAGGCTGAGATTTGTTGTTTTGTTAAGTGGTTTTTATTTTTTTAATAGAAATTTTTTTTTTAATTGGAGAGTGATTACTTTACAATAACATATTGATTTTGCTATACAGGCGGTTTTTTAAAAAGATTCTATATATGCTTGAGAAAACTGGATAGTCTAAAATTTGGGGTTGAAGAGTAATATAAATATTCCTTTAAAATATTATCTGTAAATTTAATATTTTTATAATATAATAAATGAAATACTTTTGCTTATACATAGGAGTATTATACATTTTTATATACTGACTTTATATCATTAAACCTTACTTTTAATTCCAATTATTCATTTCCAGATTCTTTGGACTTTTCTATGTATACACTAATAATATCTTTGGATATTTATGAACAATTACTTTTATTTCTTCTTTCCAAATTCACATATTTTTCATTTTTTCATACTTCTTACTCTTGCCTGGAGAATCCCATGGACAGAGCAGCCTGGTGTGCTGCAGTCCATGGGGTCGCTAAGAGTCGGACACAACTGAGCAGCTTCACTTTCATCTTTCACTTTCATGCATTGGAGAAGGAAATGGCAGCCCACTCCAGTGTTCTTTCCTGGAGAATCCCAGGCACTGGGGAGCCTGGTGGGCTGCCATCTATGGGGTTGCACAGTCGGACACGACTGAAGCGACTTAAGAGTAACAGTTTACTAAGAACAGTAAATGTTGAAAAAATGGGGATAGTAAGTTGTTTACCTTGAGTTTTTTACCGTTTCAGATAAAAAGCTTTCTTCATATCATTATTAAGAATGGTATTTCCTATGGTTTTATTACACCTATTCTTTTAGATTAAAGAAGTTCCCTTCTATCTTAGTTTTGGATTGTTATTATGAATCAATACTGATTTTGCTTCAAATGCTTTCTCTGCATCTATTTGTGTGATGATGTGATTACTTAACCTGATCATCTGAAAAGATTCTATTTTCAACTAAAATCTTACTCATAGGTCCCAGAGGTTAGAACATCAGTATCTTTACAGGAGGTAAGGTGGCAAGTGTTGGGGTGTGGAGGGTTGGACAATTCAACCTATAATACAATGTAAAAATATTAGATTATGGTGATGTTATAGAATGATCTGCCTATGATTAATCTGAATATCTCCTAGACAAATACTGTTATCTATTAAAACTCAATCAATATATGATTTATTAGTTTATATTTATTAATATGGTATTATTTATGTTTATTAATGTGATAACAGACTTTATACATTTGAATTCTAAATGGAAAAATAAGGAGAAAAGAAAAGAAACTGCAATGAAAAATAAATTACATTTTCACTTTACAGAGCTGTGATATATATTTTCTTCTTTATCCTTTTGACTTTGTCATTAAATTAACACATATTCATAAGAAATATCACCCTAATTGGGATATCTCTGAATTTGGTACCGAAAAAGGTCACATGTAATGAAAACATATCAGATTAATCACCAAATCTTGGTCCTGGCCATAATGTAATATAAACTTCATACTGAATTTATATTGTATATACATTTTAAATAAGTCAGTTAAACTCTGTATATTTAAATGTAACATAATTTCTAAACCTCACATCTTAGAGGCTTGAAAGTTAAGAGAAAACCACTCCTCACATATTCACATATACATGCAAAGTCTGAAACAATGAACAGCTTCCGTAATCTTAGATAGGTGTCCCAAATTTAAAGTTCAAAAAAAAATGCTGTCTTTGTTAGGATTAAATGATGCTGTCAAGAATTCTGCCAAGCAGCAGTACCTTCAAGGGAAATCCAAGTTTCAGTCAAAATCATGAGCTTCATCAATACTTTAAGGCTCTGTGGGAGTCTCTTTGCCATAAAACAAGATTTCCAAAAAGTACAATGGGATAGTGGGACCAGAAATCTCAGTTCCTATATGACATTTGCACATTGATAAAAGACACTTTCCTGAACTTTATTAGTTTCATCAATGAAGATGCTGGCATATAGTAATTAATGGATATTAAATGCATCATATTTTACTTGATTTTTAAAGACAGGAAGATTAAGCTGACCATTTCTACCTTTATTTCTCTCACTTCATGTATTATATAAGTGAACATTATAGCTCTAATATTTTGGCTAAAAGAAAAAAAAGTTTTCATGCTAACAAGCCCATAGGAAATAAGACTGATGAAGTTTAGAATATAATTCTAATCCTTCAATTTATCAATTACCTTATTTTACATAATTTGTACCTCTAAGTTGGCTTAAAGCTCAGCATTCAGAAAACGAAGATCATGGCATCCGGTCCCATCACTTCATGGGAAATAGATGGGGAAACAGTGGAAACAGTGTCAGACTTTATTTGGGGGGTGGGGGTTCCAAAATTACTGCGGATGGTGACTGCAGGCATGAAATTAAAAGACGCTTACTCCTTGGAAGAAAAGTTATGACCAACCTAAATAGTATATTCAAAAGCAGAGACATTACCGACTAAGGTCCGTCTACTCAAGGCTATGGTTTTTCCTGTGGTCATGTATGGATGTGAGAGTTGGACTGTGAAGAAGGCTGAGTGCCGAAGAATTGATGCTTTTGAACGGTGGTGTTGGAGAAGACTCTTGAGAGTCCCTTGGACTGCAAGGAGATCCAACTAGTCCATTCTGAAGGAGATAACCCTGGGATTTCTTTGGAAGGAATGATGCTAAAGCTGAAGCTCCGGTACTTTGGCTACCTCATGGGAAGAGTTGACTCATTGGAAAAGATTCTGACGCTGGGAGGGATCGGGGGCAGGAGGAGAAGGGGACGACAGAGGATGAGATGGCTGGATAGCATCACGGACTCGATGGACAATGAGTCTGAATGAACTCCGGGAGATGGTGATGGACAGGGAGGCCTGACGTGCTGTGATTCATGGGGTCGCAAAGAGTCAGACACAACTGAGCGACTGAACTGAACTGAACTGATACTTAGCTATTTGAACAACAACAACAACAATACTCTTTTTTACCTTCTGTTTTTTATATTTCCTTTAAAAAAATTGTGACTGCTTTTTTTTTTTTTTCTTTTCTTTGAAGAATGAATCCATCTCTGGTGACAAAGCACATGGGACTACATTTAGAAGAAAGGTAGATTCTGTCCTGGACAAATTGTTCAATTGCTAATTCATGTCTGACTCTTTGTGACCCCATGGACTTCCACATGCCAGGCTTCCTGTCCTTTACTGTGTCCCAGAGTTTGCTCAAACTCATGTCCATTGAGTCAGTGATGCCATCCAACCATCTCACTCTATTATCCCCTCCTTCTCCTGCCCTTAATCTTTCCCAGTATCAAGCTCTTTTCCAATGAGTAAGCTCTTCACATCAGGTGGCCAAAGTATTGTAGCTAAAAGGTTAAGATCTCCACCCCTATTGCAATTGTAGAAGGTTAGCTTCTATTTATTTCAAATATTATGAAAAATATCAAAATTGGTCTGATACTTATCTGCGGACTAAGTGAAATTTGATTATTTTAGTTTACTATGAAAGTGAATTTCATAGGAGAAAACCAGCCTGAAATAAATAACGTCATTTTAGGAGGCTTTGCTNAATATTATGAAAAATATCAAAATTGGTCTGATACTTATCTGCGGACTAAGTGAAATTTGATTATTTTAGTTTACTATGAAAGTGAATTTCATAGGAGAAAACCAGCCTGAAATAAATAACGTCATTTTAGGAGGCTTTGCTAGACTAAGACTGAAAAAAGAGTGCAGTACAAAAGTTGCTAGGGTGGCAAGTCCCACTATACTATCAAAAATATTGATAGACAATTGTTAGTATAATACTTCAGAGAGGATACAATGAAAAGGCTAAGATGATCTTAATCCTCTTTGCAAACAAGATGAAGGTTTTTGTTTGAACACTGAAATTTAATTTAATCAAATAGCCAAATGTCTTTTGTGCACCATTTGAAATGTCAGAAATACTGTGCTCAATGATAAATAAGATGCAACCCCTATTCTCAAGAACCTTTTCTCAGTTTTGATGTTGTGAGATACTGGTTCACTCATTTTCCCCAGTGAATGTGCCAATGAAGGCAATATCCAGAGTGACTTTTTGGATGTTAGAGGAAAAAAATAAGAGAAACTCTAGTTTCATTATAAAGGATTAAGTTATATCAGATAAATATCTTGCTGAGAGAATTTAGTAAAAGCTGATAATATGGAAAATAAGTTGCTTTGAAGTGATTGGAGAGCTACTAAGTCACCAAAATTTAGCACACCAAGATCTCTAAGAACTGGAAATGCATTCCTATTATCCTAGCAGTTTGGGGCAGTGTTTGCCCTGAGCTACATGAAGAATCAGAAGGGTAATAGAGATTGAGCACATAAATGGAAATTTGCAGGTAGCTGGAAGAAAAAAATAAACCATTCATACAGCCTTCCTAAAATCCAGGAAAGAGAAAAATTAGGGCTTAGGACCCACCAAGGTTGAGACTCTCTAACTTTCTAGGACTTATTGTAAATAGACAAGGTTTAAAAAGTTCTGAAACTCAGCTTGAATCTATTCACTTCTTAACTAAATTAAGAAAATAAAAGTTTTCTCCACTCACCAGAAGCAAATGTTAACCTTCTCTGAATAAAGAAAACTATACCCAGGGATTATTTTTTCTTAAATTATGACTATATTGATTAAAAATTGCTAGACATATGAGTTGCTGCTGCTACTGCTAAGTCACCTCAGTCATATGCAACTCTGTGCAACCCCATAGACGGCAGCCCAGCAGGCTCCCCCGTCCTTGGGATCCTCCAGGCAAGAATACTGTAGTGGGTTGCCATTTCCTTCTCCAATGCATGAAAGTGAAAAGTCAAAGTGAAGTCACTCAATCATGTCCAATTCTTAGCGACCCATGAACTGTAGCCTACCAGACTCCTCCATCCATGGGATTTTCCAGGCAAGAGTACTGGAGTGGGGTACCATTGCCTTCTCCAAGACATATGAGTAGAGAGAACCAAAAGAAAAATATGACAATAACTGATTATAGTTTATTCAGACACTGGGGGTATAAAAAATCAGATATAATTGTTCTTAATAATCTGAAGAAAAGAGATGAGAAGATAGACAAATTAAAAAAAACTGGAATCTATGAAAATAGGGTCAAAAGGAAATCTAGACCTAAGTTACATAGCAACTAAAATTAGAAGCTGAATATGTATATTAAACATATAATTAGATAAAGCAAGGGAGGAAAATAATAAATAAATAAGAACAACATAAAATGTGAGACTTGAGGGGAAAAGATACAAAAAAATGAAAATATTAAAACAGTCTGAGGAATAACACAGATAAGATAGCAAGACAGTGTAAAGACAAGGTATATATACACTTGATCCTTGAGGAACATGGGTGTGAAGTGTGTGGGTCCACTTATCCAAGAATTTTTTTTTAACTCAATAATATATATAGGTAGTTCAGTGGTAAAGAATCTTCCTGCAAAGCAGGAGCCTCAGGAAACACAGGTTCTATTCCTGGGTCAGGAAGTTGCCCTAGAGGAGGGCATAGCAACCCACTCCAGTATTCTTGCCTGGAGAATTCCATGGACAGATGAGCCTGTAGGGATACAGTCCAAGGGGCCAAAAAGAGTTAGACATGACTTAAGCGAGTTGGCATACATTGATTCAAAATTGTTTGAATCTACAGATGCAAACCTCAAATACAGAAGGCTAATCCTCTCTAATGTAATTAGAAGAATTGTTGATTTTTTTCAACCTGTTAGATGACACCACCCTTATGGCAGAAAGTGAAGAGGAACTAAAAAGTCTCTTGATGAAAGTGAAAGAAGAGAGTGAAAANTCAGCCCTGGGATTTCTTTGGAGGGACTGATGCTGAAGCTGAAACTCCAGTACTTTGGCCACCTCATGAGAAGAGTTGACTCACTGGAAAAGACTCTGATGCTGGGAGGGATTGGGGTCAGGAGGAGAAGGGGACGACTGAGGATGAGATGGCTGGATGGCATCACTGACTCAATGGACGTGAGTCTGAATGAACTCCGGGAATTAGTGATGGACAGGGAGGCCTGGCGTGCTGCGATTCATGGGGTCGCAGAGTCAGACACCACTGAGCAACTGAACTGAACTAAACTGAAGCTTCTTTATTGTTGTTTGGATGGAGTGACAATTTCCAAATTCCTTACATGAGGAACTGGAAACAGGAAATGTATTGGAAACTTAATTTTTCTTATGGTAGGATATGGATTGCATGAATTAGTAGATTCTTTTTTTGTTTTATGTGCCTTAACTAGTCTATTAAAATATTAAAAATCAGAATGCATGCAATAACAATAAAGACTTAAGAGTTATAAAAAGAATTAAAATAATATCTTGCTTTAAGTTTATTTTATCAAGAAATTGTTTAGGTGGAAAGGTAATCAACCACATGGAGCATAAAGGCTCAGATATTTCTGAGACCATCCTAGAGGACATTAAAAAGGTATTGAGTGGCAATGGCACCCCACTCCTGTACTGTTGCCTGGAAAATCCCATGGATGGAGGAGCCTGGTAGGCTGTGGTTAATGGGGTCGCTAAGAGTTGGACTCTACTTCACCTTCACTTTTCACTTTCATCTATTGGAGAAGGAAATGGCAACCTACTCCAGTATTCTTGCCTGGAGAATCCCAGGGACAGCAGAGCCTGATGGGCTGACGTCTGTGGGGTCGCATAGAGTCAGACACGACTGAAGTTACTTAGCAGTGGTTATAATTTTTATTTCTAGAATTTATTTTAAATTATCAGAAAATCTGCTTTAAGAACCTTTGATTTACTTGTTTTATTTGTAGGATTACAGTTGCATCCTTTCTAATGTACTTGCTTTAGTATTAAAAACCTATGGTGTTCAGTTTGTCTTCCCCAGGACTCTGTAGACTACCTGATACTGACAATATTTTATTCCAGTATATG
This sequence comes from Raphicerus campestris, assembly GCA_006410735.1. Taxonomy (NCBI): domain Eukaryota; kingdom Metazoa; phylum Chordata; class Mammalia; order Artiodactyla; family Bovidae; genus Raphicerus; species Raphicerus campestris. Next base: position 968,752 of record SJYW01000900.1, on the reverse strand, counting down.
ACTGAAGCTGACGAATGCTTCCTCAACAGAGCCATAAAGTGTGACTACACTTTTAGTCAACTTTAAGAACTACTGAAAAAATAAAACTAATTTTAATAGTAATTGATTTTCTTATTAGAAAAGACCTGTGTGTTCATTTAATTGAAAAAAAATTAAAAGTTGAACAAAGGAAAAGTACTTGTATGGCTTCTACTAAGTCATCAGGGTTAACAGTTTGGCGTCTCTTCTCTTTTCAGTATATAAGCCTTTATATGCTTGTGACCTTTCAGTCTTTAAAAACATATCATTTAATATTCTTAATAATTATGAAAGTGACACATATATTGTAGAACCAAAGTAAAATATAAATCTCTTTGAAGAACAAAATGTGATTGCCCTTTCATCAGATACTGCTGCCTATCAATCTAATAGCCATTTTCCCATGCTTTATCAAGTTTCATCTCAAGTTAGCATGGGTGCTTTCTCACAACTATCTGCTTTTGATATTCCTAACTGGGGAGAATGTGGAAACTACATTCATTTGTTCATTCATTTTTATTTGTTGCGACAATTTAAAGGGATTTCTACTGAATTTGATGACAAGGAAATTGAACCAAAAATATATTTGGTTGGCTAATAAAAATTTCTTCCCTAAAAATGGAATGAGTCTAGCCATATCAGAATGTTTACAGGACACTTCATTCCTCCAACAATCACTGAGTACAAAACACAAAGAATATGAACCAGAAAAAAAAAAAGTATATAGGTATGTATTTACTGTGCTAAAGTTAGACTTTGAAATTTATAGAAGAACAAGGTGATAGGAAAGAATCCTATGTTCAGGGAGAAAAAATCCATATTCCCTAATCCTTCAGCTACCCAGACGCAATTTTAAACAAGAAAATTGTTTAAACTATCTTTTAGTTTTTACCTATCTTTCCAGTTCCCCTTTGTTATATAAAGAATAAAGCCAGATGGAAGAGAATGAAGGCATTTTCTGATTGCTTTTTAGTTTTCTATTAAGCTTCTTAGCACAGATTAGATATATAAAAGGATATGGAGTGATTTTTTTCTTGTTGCCCCAGAATTATCAGTGTGGCTCAAAGCTAAAAACAATACTCCACAAACTACCGATTACTCACCAGAACTGAGAGAGGAGGAGGCACTTTTATCACAGTTTGCTAAGAGTTACAGAAACTTTCTCACCCCGACTATAGCTTTCTTTGTAAGAGCTGAAGGAGACTGGAAGAGAGAGTCATCAGGTTTATAGAGAAAGTTGTGCAGGGTGCTTCCTGAAGGACATATCGCTTAACTCACTACTCAGTTGATGAGAAAGAGAGAGGAGGAGTATGCTTCATTTTTATCTCAAAACAGGAGAGTGCAAAGGAAAGAAAATGACTTGCAGAGCAAAGAGTATAATACCACCGGAAATCAGCAGGATAAGCATTTCACTCCCCACCTGGATGTCTGCTTAGCCTGCAAACCCTATACTTCTCTGAGCATGGATGAGGAGATGTGAAGAGAGGTAGCAGGGACAGAGAAAGGATGATGGGAGGGCTGTTCATACTCCTCCATGTGGTATGGGAAGGAATACATGAGTTTCTCTGCCAAAGTCAAGCTGCTGCTGCTGCTAAGTCACTTCAGTCATGTCTGACTCTGTGCGACCCCATAGACGAGAGCCCACCTCCCATCCCTGGGATTCTCCAGGCAAGAACACTGAAGTGGGTTGCCATTTCCTTCTCCAGCCAAAATCAAGTGGATATCACAAAAGCCTTTATGGTCTTGCTGGTATTTCATCCAAGAGTGCTGCCTGCTGGTGGGAGGACTACAGCAAGAGCAGACCCTTGGAAAGAGTCAAGCCAGAACTGGACTTTCTGCAACAGAGAAGTATCAAGTGGTGGGACTCCACAGGCTCTCCACGCAACTCAGTAGGGTTTTCATCTGAGAACTGTCACTTGGACACCTTGCATAAAGAGGGCATCAATATCTCCTCAGAGTAAGTCCAGGACATGGCGACTCTCACTGAAGAGAGAATACAGCTGTGACTATCTTCGTTCTTCTCCCTCATCAGCAACGCTGGAGAGCCCAAGCTTCAAAAGGCAGAGGGAGGAGACCCAAGCCCTTGCGACACATAGAGAAATAGATGTGTTTGAAACCAAGATTATGCTTTAGATTATAAAGTATACTGTTTTAATGATCAAAGAGTCTGGATCATATTTGGAATCTGCCCAAGATTTCATTAAAGAACAGAAAAGAAAAATAAATCAAAACCCTAGTGAAAATGATGACTGTAGAAAAATATATATTTACGGTTTCTATTTCACTGATTTGAAACTCCTTCAAAAGTTGGTAACATATAGGAAATAGGGACAAAACCGAGGAAAATGTCTCTTAGCATTTTTTAGTATTACAACCCACAAAGCAAAAGATTAAAATAATGTACTACTTTTTGCTTTAGCTTAGCTGATCTGAATGCTGTCGACTTCTAACAATTTCCAATTAAAGCAGCGTGACAGTTATTTAAAAAGTTGGCAGAGAGGAAAGAAACCAAATGAAGAAGGGACAAAAAACAAACACAACGAACACAGGTGCTATACAAAAAAAATCAGACAACCTGCTTTCCCATCATCCTTTGCACAGCTACCTTTCTATCCACTCGCATTTCATTAGCAATTTAGTGTTTAGCATGTTGGTTACAGTAGCTAAGTGTTAATTGGCTATTTGGCATGTTATGCCAAGATGAACCTGATTAATTAAAAGAGGAAGCACTATCCTTTGAGCAAAAGGACTGGGGCACTGATGTTGATGCCTCAGGTTGAGTGTATAATGAGACTTGTAGCTTCAGGCAAAGCGATGCTGCACGCTTTCAGTGTCTGGCAGAGCACTGAATTAAGTATTAGCTCCGCAGTGGACCCCTGCTTATCAGCAACCTTGCTATTACTCTCCCGACCCTGATGTGCATAAGCAATATTTTCATCCTCTTCCCAAGAGATTTATCTAGCTATTGAAGTAGAAAATGAATATTTTACAGTTCACTTGTCTGATCAATTACCTACAAACTGCTGTAGAATTTTATAGCCAGTGGGAGAGCTGTATAGGGGATGATAGAGAAATCTGGAGGGAATCTCTTAGCCAACTACACGAAAGGGAATAAAACTGTGAATGAGCCATCAGTAACAGTTCTTTGTTCGGTATGGGTCTAGCCAGAAATTACAGTGTAACCAATTAATGTACTTAAATGCTAATCAGCAGAATGTGAATTCTAGAGGTGAGGAAACTTGACTGTTTGATTAGAGGATAATGAACTGCAGAATGGTTCAAAGCCAACCCCTCTCAATGCAACAACTCCCTTAGTCCTGCCATTTTTGTCTTCTGTAATTGGGTGAAAATCTTTTTCCAGTGATATTTTGTAGTTTAAAAAATAAAAGCAAAATGTTTATATCTGAAGAAATGTTTTGTTCCCTGTCTTATAGAAGAGAATATTATCATTGTTGACTTTCAAGGAAACTTATCTTTAAATGAATATCTGCCTTGCATAATTGTTATAATTAAATATTGCTTTATGTGATCTTGACCGAACAGTTTAAAATTACTTTCTCAAAAGAATGACTATCAAAAGAAGGACTTCTTTTACCCCCTAAAATTAATAGCCTCTAAATGACTCTCAAATACATTGTTAGTTTAATCCTTAATGTTAGGGGATTTTTTTCTTTTTTAATATTTATAAATCATGTTACTGTAATGATATTTTTAAACATAATTTATCTCAAACTTTACATAAATATGTAGCTGAAATGTGAGAAATATTAAATAATACAATGACTGGAATCTGTTATCTGTATAACAAAGTCCACTATTCTCTTCAAAATGTAAAGCTGGCTTAACAAACAGACCAAAAGTTATGCACTGCTAAGTAACTGCAAAAAAAAAGTGAACTGAGAATTTACTTTGCTTAACAGGAGAAATTGGAGTAGGTTTTATTTATATACAGTAATGATAAAGTCATTTTTCAGTGACTAAATAAAAAGATGATCTTTAAGAAGAAACAAAGTACTCTCTTGAATATATATTAGTTTGGAAATGTTTGATTTGTATTTGAACAAACTACATTTTTAAACTTTCATTCAAGTTTTACTTTACCCACTAACAAACTATTCCATTAAATGATAACTTCAAATTGAAAAAGAAAAAAAATAAGGTTTATATTAAAAAGATGAAGGTATATGGAGGATTAGCATTTTTTTCTTCACTCTATTACAGTTTTCTTTTTGTTTGGTTTTCTTCTGTCATGGTGATTAAATGACAAATCAATACCAAAGAGTAGAAGTTTTAATCTCTTTTAGATATATCAAAAGTAATCTTGGGTCATATATTTAAAATTTAAGGTCCATTTTAAAATGTTCTTAAACTATTATTGTATAAAAATTTTACTGTATTATGTAGGGCTCAGAATGTGAAATCCCCTTATAAAAAATTTTAATTGCTAAGATTAACCTACATCAGAATGAAATGGTTGAAAACATTACAAATTGATAAAGTGTGTATAACATATACATCAAAACTGTATCTGAAGCCTTGATACAGTGAACCTGACTCAAAAGTATCTGTGTAACTATAACATTTATGGAGATTTTCATTTCACTAAAGAATATCAGAACAATTCTATCAGCTAGCTAATGCCTTTTGGTCTTATTTTTAATCTACCTACTCACTTACTGCTTTTGGCAAAAAACAGACAGAGTCCATCAGTCTTTGTTTTGCTGATTTTGTAACTAGGTCATTTCACCTCATCAGCTTTTGTGTGCCTTTTTAGTTATTTTTTCCCCCTGTATGTTTTAAGTCCTTCAATTTTCCTCTTTATTTTTCCTTCTATTTTTTTTTTGTTCTCAAAAATAAAATGACAATGAGATTTTTACAACAGTTATTGCCTCTCCCATAGAAGTATCCTATGATATCATGAAGTCCTCAAACTTAAGACTTTCTCATGCTTTGCTGTTGTTTAGTCGCTAAGTCCTGTCTGACACTTTGTGACCCCATGGACTGTAGTCTGCTCCTATCCCTGACATTTCCCAGGCAAAAATACTGGAATGGGTTGCCATTTCTTTCCCAACCCAGAGACTGAAACCATGTCTCTTGCATTGGCAGGCACATTCTTTACCACTAGTGCCACCTGGGATGACTAATACAAAATCACAACTCTCAACTTTATCAGCTCTGAGACACTGTAAGATACATAACTTCTCCAACTACTGTAAGAGGAGAATAAGTTGTAGCTACCTCATAGGATGTTACAAGGACAAACAGGTCATCACATGAAAAACAGAAAATTGTCTGGCACACAGTAAATATAAATGAAAATTAGCAATTAAATAGAGATCAAATTGCCAGCATCTACTGAATCATCGAAAAAGCAAGAGAGTTCCAGAAAAACATCTACTTCTGCTTTATTGAATATGCCAAAGCCTTTGACTGTGTGGACCACAATAAACTGTGGAAAATTTTGAAAGAGATGGGCATACCAGACCACCTGACCTGCCTCTTGAGAAACCTGTATGTAGGTCAGAAAGCAACTTTAGAACTGAACATGGAACAACAGACTGGTTCCAAATAGGAAAAGGAGAACATCAAGGCTGTATATTTTCATCCTGCTTATTTAACTTCTATGCAGAGTACACTATGAGAAATACTGGGCTGGAGAAAGCACAAGATGGAATCAAGATTGCCAGGAGAAATACCAATAACCTCAGATATGCAAATGACACCACTCTCATGGCAGAAAGTGAGAACTAAAGAGCCTCTTGACGAAAGTGAAAGAAGAGAGTGAAAAAGTTAGCTTAAAGCTCAACATTCAGAAAATTAACATCATGGCATCTGGTCCCATCACTTCATGGGAAATAGATGTGAAAAAAGTGGAAACAATGACAGATTTTATTTTCCTGGGCTCCAAAATCACTNATCATGGCATCTGGTCCCATCACTTCATGGGAAATAGATGTGAAAACAGTGGAAACAGTGTCAGACTTTATTTTTGGGGCTCCAAAATCACTGCAAATGGTGATTGCAGCCATGAAATTAAAATACACTTACTCCTTGGAAGTAAAGTTACGACCAACCTAGATAGCATATTCAAAAGCAGAGATGTTCCTTTGCCAACAAAGGTCCATCTAGTCAAGGCTATGGTTTTTCCAGTGGACACGTATAGATGTGAGAGTTGGACTATAAAGAAAGCTGAACGCTGAAAAATTGATGCTATTGAACTGTGGTGTTGGAGAAGACTCTTCAGAGTCCCTCTGACTGCAAGAGGATCCAACCAGTCCATCCTAATGGAGATCAGTCCTGCGTGTTCATTGGAAGGACTGATGTTGAAGCTGAAACTCCAATACTTTGGCCACCTGATATGAAGAGCTGAGTCATTTGAAAAGACCCTGNACTAAAGTCCGTCTAGTCAAGGCTATGGTTTTTCTAGTGGTCATGTATGGATGTGAGAGTTGGACTGTGAAGAAGTCTGAGCGCCAAAGAATTGATGTTTTTGAACTGTGGTGTTGGAGAAGACTCTTGAGAGTCCCTTGGACTGCAAGGAGATCCAACCAGTCCATTCTGAAGGAACTGAACTAATCCAAGATCAAAATCTGTAATTTGTTACTTTTATTTCTATGGTATATTTTGTATTCTTTCATTTCAGGAAATTCTGAAACATTTCTTTAGTGTCTTTTGTACATATCATTGTACAAAATGATATGCTATGTAGAAACATATTGTTGTTTTGCCTTTGGAGCTAAGCTGAAAGTTGTTTTATTTTATGAGGTGAACTAAGCCCATTTATATTTTTAATAAGGTGGTGATGCTTTATTTTCAATCACTATCTGTATTAGGTGATACTTACTTTCATAACTTAATGATNGGAGCTAAGCTGAAAGTTGTTTTATTTTATGAGGTGAACTAAGCCCATTTATATTTTTAATAAGGTGGTGATGCTTTATTTTCAATCACTATCTGTATTAGGTGATACTTACTTTCATAACTTAATGATTTTCCTTTCTTCGTGATAGTTTGCATGTTTTTGGTTGGGTTTTTTTTTTTTGTTTTTTTTTGTTTTGATATTTGAAAGGCCTGTGTTTTTGTTCTAGTGGTCACCTTCCTGCTTAGTTCAGTTCAGTTCAGTCACTGAGTCATGTCTGACTCTTTGAGACCCTGTGAACTGCAGCAGACCAGGCCATCACCAACTCCTGGAGTGTACCCAAACTCATGTCCATTGAGTTGGTGATGCCATCCAGCCATCTCATCTTCTGCTGTCCCCTTCTCCTCCTGCCCCCAATACCTCCCAACATCAAGGTCTTTTCAAATGAGTCAGCTCTTCACATCAGGTGGCCAAAGTATTGGAGTTTCAGTTTCATCATCAGTCCTTCCAATGAACACCCAGGGCTGATCTCCTTTAGAATGGACTGGTTGGATCTCCTTTCAGTCCAAGGGACTTTCAAGAGTTTTCTCCAATACCACAAAAGCATCAATTCTTTGGCACTCGGCTTTCTTCACAGTCCAACTCTCACATCCATACATGACCACTGGAAAAACCATATCCTTGGCTAGACAAACCTTTGTTGACAAAGTAATCTCAACAACTGAAAATTAAGATCAAGAGAGCTTTTGGCCTTCTGCTCCACAGGAGGTTTCTGTCTTCCCTGAGCTCACCTTAGGACACCTGCATTACCGTTTGACATTTGTACCCTCCCAGTCAAACTCCCCACCTGGCACTGTCCCCAGAGCAAAATGCTCTTTAAGTTCATCACCTTTTACTACATGTTTTCAGTGTTTAACACGATCTTTGACTTATACGTATCACCTGTTCTATATTTCTCTTTGCAAAGCCTTTCTCCTCTCTTTCTTTATTTGCATTATACCCATTTTGTCAGAACACAAAATGTACATATTTTATTCTTTCTTATACTATTTATGTGTTATTTTTCTCTCTTATGACCATCTTTGTCTGAGTTGGAGTACTACAATACTGAAACCAAGAGTCCTTTCGCCAAACTTTTGCTATTCATGTTATAGTTTGATGAAATTCATCCTCTAGTAGATTGCTGAATAAGGACTCATGGTTAAAGAATTTATGAATTTTTATATGACTANTATCTGTATTAGGTGATACTTACTTTCATAACTTAATGATTTTCCTTTCTTCGTGATAGTTTGCATGTTTTTGGTTGGGTTTTTTTTTTTTGTTTTTTTTTGTTTTGATATTTGAAAGGCCTGTGTTTTTGTTCTAGTGGTTACCTTCCTGCTTGGTTCAGTTCAGTTCAGTCACTGAGTCATGTCTGACTCTTTGAGACCCTGTGAACTGCAGCAGACCAGGCCATCACCAACTCCTGGAGTGTACCCAAACTCATGTCCATTGAGTTGGTGATGCCATCCAGCCATCTCATCTTCTGCTGTCCCCTTCTCCTCCTGCCCCCAATACCTCCCAACATCAAGGTCTTTTCAAATGAGTCAGCTCTTCACATCAGGTGGCCAAAGTATTGGAGTTTCAGTTTCATCATCAGTCCTTCCAATGAACACCCAGGGCTGATCTCCTTTAGAATGGACTGGTTGGATCTCCTTTCAGTCCAAGGGACTCTCAAGAGTTTTCTCCAATACCACAAAAGCATCAATTCTTTGGCACTCGGCTTTCTTCACAGTCCAACTCTCACATCCATACATGACCACTGGAAAAACCATATCCTTGGCTAGACAAACCTTTGTTGACAAAGTAATCTCAACAACTGAAAATCAAGATCAAGAGAGCTTTTGGCCTTCTGCTCCACAGGAGGTTTCTGTCTTCCCTGAGCTCACCTTAGGACACCTGCATTACCGTTTGACATTTGTACCCTCCCAGTCAAACTCCCCACCTGGCACTGTCCCCAGAGCAAAATGCTCTTTAAGTTCATCACCTTTTACTACATGTTTTCAGTGTTTAACACGATCTTTGACTTATACGTATCACCTGTTCTATATTTCTCTTTGCAAAGCCTTTCTCCTCTCTTTCTTTATTTGCATTATACCCATTTTGTCAGAACACAAAATGTACATATTTTATTCTTTCTTATACTATTTATGTGTTATTTTTCTCTCTTATGACCATCTTTGTCTGAGTTGGAGTACTACAATACTGAAACCAAGAGTCCTTTCGCCAAACTTTTGCTATTCATGTTATAGTTTGATGAAATTCATCCTCTAGTAGATTGCTGAATAAGGACTCATGGTTAAAGAATTTATGAATTTTTATATGACTAAAATAATTTTTCTATAGCTTTGACATTTGAACAACAGCTTAGTTTTTTGATTCACAATTTCTTTCCTTGAGCTTTTCCTTGTTTTCTATTCTGCTTGGCCAGAGTCATGCCAGTTTGTTTTACCTTTGATCTCATTTCTCTGAAACTTTGAAGATTATTCTTATCTTTAAGCTCTAATAGTTTTACTAGGATATAGCCCAGAGTTTATCATTTCAGTTGTTCCATTTTTAAAATGTATTCTGCATGTATATTCATATGATGAATAGAGCTATTTATACAGAACTATTCTTGTAAGCAATGCTTGTGTTAGCAAAAGATTGGAAACAATATGAATGTCAACCAATACCTGACTGATTAGATAAATTATTGTGCATTCATAGAGTGGAATAATCTATAGTTATTTTTAAAAAGTGACAATCTTTCACATTCTAAGGCAAAACTGTATCCACGATTCACTTTATTCACCCTAAACCAATCTGACTTCTATTCTCATGAAAGTGAAAATGAAAGTCACTCAGTCGTATCTGATTCTTTGTGACCTCAAGGACTGTAGCCCGCCAGACTCCTCTGTTCATGGAATTCTCCAGGCAAGAATACTGGAGTGGGTTGCCCTGTTGCTTTCTCCACGTGATCTTCCCAACCAAGGGATGGAATCAAAGTCTCCTGTATTACAGGGAGATTTTTTAGCATCTGGGCCACCAGGGAAGCCCAAGAATACTGGAGTGGTAGCCTATCCCTTCTCAAGGGGATCTTCCCCACCCAGGAATCAACGGGGTTCTCCTACATTGCAGGCAGATTCTTTACCAGCTGAGCTCATATCTCTATTGAAACTGCTCTTGAGGAAATTGTCAAAGGTTTTCATGTTGCCAAGACCACTGGATCCTTTTCTGTTTTTATCTTAGCCTTTCTATAAATGATTTATTTCCATTAACCCCTGTTGCTTTCTTGAATACTGTTCTCAGATTTTATGATATATGTGGGTATTTCTTTTTTCCCCACACCTTATCATTTCTCTTCACTCTCTAGGTGTCTTTCTCCACTCATTTGTAAGTGTTGAAGTAGCTCAGGGCTCAGCCCTGGTTCTTCTAGTTTTTCCTACAAGCACTCTTCCCCAAGGATCAGAGTCATCAAAGAGAATTTAAATCACATCAGAACTTGTGACTCTCAAAATTTTTCTTTAATATTTCATTACATTTATTATACAATCCAAATATCTCATATAAACCCTAAGATGCAAATGCCTTGTGGTCTGTCTACCCTCCATTCTTATAATCTCTATTCCCCTTACCCCTACACATAAGATCCAGTAACACAGCCTTGTGAAATTTCCTAGCACACGTCATATACTTCCTAGCATCTGGAAATTATACTTGTTATTACCTATCCATAAGACCTCTTTCCTTGGCTTCCCTGTGGCACTTTTTTATTCTTCAGAACTGAACTTAAATAGCATCTTGTGAGAAAAGACTTCCTCACCACACTATTCAAAATATTGTGTCAGCCTCTAATGTAGGAAATGTATATATAAAGGGAAGGAAAAAATTGATGAGCCATTGAAATATAGGAAAAAATATTCAATTTTCCATTTATATTTGTTGCTATTACATACTTTCAGATATCAGTGTACAAGTTTTATAAAATTTATAATGAAATAATACTATATACATATATATGTATATACATATATGAGTTAAATACACTTCTCTAAAAGTGTACACAAAAATTTAAATTTATATATATATATACATGATGTATGTTTAAAGACCACTATTCTTTCATTACTCTGTTTATAGCCTTTGAGACTTAATTATTAGCTATAATTGTTTTCAATTGTATGTATCTACTTTGTTTCCTGAATATATCATAAATATCATATTCACTATTATATCTTCAATACCTAATATTATTTGAGTGATTAAATGAATGAACTATAACATATGTAACTTAATTTATAGGTATACTTTAATGTGTATAATATGAAATACAATAAGGTATTTTGTAGTTTTATATATAATTTTTACATTTATTACAGATTTTAACATGGGGTTCACAATGCCAATGATATAAAGAATAAAACTAAACTTTTATTCAGATCCCTAACAGAAACTCTGAATAGATGGAAAATGATACTGCTTCCCTTGCTCACACAACTTAAAAATAATAGTATCTTTTGCTTATGAAAATGTAAATTTTGGGCAATTCCCATTAAAGTCCTAATTCCCCAAAAACTGTACTCAATAATTCTGATTATTGGAACAATTAATATTTAAAACTGCTAAGAAAGTTTTAGAAAGTAAAAAATTAGTAGTAGAGAGTGTTTTTATAATGAAATTAGTGCTATAATCAGGAAAAATAAGTTCTTGAGAAGGCTCAGCAACACCCCTGGCATAGATGCTTCAAACCTTGAAATTTCCTAAGCATAAAAGGAGGAAGGAAGAGGATGGCCAAGATGGCAGAATAGGAAAACCCTAACCTTACCTCCTCTCATGGACACAGCAAAATTACAGCTATTAGTAGAGTAACTATTGATGAGAGAGACTAGAAGATTAGCAGAAAAGATCTTTCTACAACTAAAGATAAAAGGACAACCACACTGAGATGGGTAGGAGGGCTAGAGATACAATATAGCAAGACCCACACCCTTTGGGTTGTGTAACACACAAATGAGAAAATAATTACAATTTTAGAGGTTATACAACCAGTATATGACAATAGATAAATGACTAGATAAGAAAAAGTTCAATTCAGGTTCATACATATTTATTAAAATTTCAAATGTATCTACCCAATTAGGTTACTCCCAAATGAAAAAAAAATCACTTAAGAATACCACGGAATGGAAATTGATATTGCACATAAAACTGCATGCTAAATATTAACATACATTTCTCCATCATTGTGGTTTAAAAATTATAATGGCTTGGTTTTCAATTTAATTTGTAACAAGAATTAAATATTAATATTATTTTTTTGAATGAATAAATTTCAACTGGTAAAGGATTTAGGGTGCATAAGGATAATACCAAAATTTGTGGACAGGTATAGTTGTTGAAATATTTCAACAACATATTTACTATTACATTTTCATATTTTAAAATGGAAATAAACTAAAGCTTTTAGGAAAATAAACTGTAGAATGTAATATTTAACAAAATCCTCTTTTGTGGGTTTATATTAAATATGGTC
>SJYW01000900.1:918162-938037 GCA_006410735.1 Raphicerus campestris | reverse complement strand
CTTTCTGCCATAAGGGTGGTGTCATCTGCATATCTGAGGTTATTGATATTTCTCCTGGCAATCTTGATTCCAGCTTGTGCTTTTTCCAGTCCAGCATTTCTCATGATGTACTCTGCATATAAGTTAAATAAGCAGGGTGACAATAAACAGCCTTGACATACTCCTTTTCCTATTTGGAACCAGTCTGTTGTTTCATGTCCAGTTCTAACTGTTGCTTCCTGACCTGCATATAAGTTTCTCAAGAGGCAGGTCAGGTGGTCTGGTATTCCCATCTCTTTCAAAATTTTCCACAGTTTGTTGTGATCCACACAGTCAAAGGCTTTGCCATAGTCCATAAAGCAGAAATAGATGTATTTCTGGAACTCTCTTGCTTTTTCCATGATCCAGTGGATGTTGGCAATTTGATCTCTGGTTCCTCTGCCTTTTCCAAAACCAGCTTGAACATCTGGAAGTTCATGGTTCATGTATTGCTGAAGCATGGCTTGGAGAATTTTGAGCATGACTTTACTAACATGTGAGATGAGTGCAATTGTGCAGTAGTTTGAGCCTTCTTTGGCATTGCCTTTCTTTGGGATTGTAATGAAAACTGACCTTTTCCAGTCCTGTGACCACTGCTAAAATTTCCAAATTTGCTGGCATAATGAGTGTAGCACTTTCAAAGCATCATCTCTCAGGATTTGAAACAGCTCAACTGGAATTCCATCACCTCCACTAGCTTTGTTCATAGTGATGCTTTCTAAGGCCCACTTGACTTTGCATTCCAGAATGTCTGGCTCTAGGTGAGTGATCACACCATCATGATCCAGGTCATGAAGATCTTTTCTGTACAGTTCTTCCATGTATTCTTGCCACCTCTTTTTAATATCTTCTGCTTCTGTTAGGTCCATACCGTTTCTTTCCTTTATCAAGCCCATCTTTGCATGAAATGTTCCCTTGGTATCTCTAATTTTCTTGAAGAGATCTCTAGTCTTTCTCATTCTGTTGTTTTCCTCTATTTTTTTGCATTGATCACTGAGGAAGGCTTTCTTATCTCTTCTTGCTATTCTTTGGAACTCTGCATTCAGATGCTTCTCTCTCTCCTTTTCACTTCTCTTCTTTTCACAGCTCTTTGTAAGGCCTCCCCAGGCAGCCATTTTGCTTTTTTGCATTTCTTTTCCAGACCAGCATTAGTGATTTCCAACTGAGAGATAAAATCAGGATATAAAAGAATGAAAACACTGAATAACTTGAATTGTTCAGGGACACTGGCTGCTTCAGGTAGGTGGTTTAGACAAAGAGAGAAACATGGGGAGCCGTCTACCACAGCTCTTCTAGTGCCCTTAATATGGTTAGTGTCATAGAAGAGTTGTTCACATTGAAATCTCTTCTCTCACTAGATTGAAGCAATCCAGGGCAGGTGCCACATTTTACTCAGCTGAATAATGCCCATTGTGCATTTCATCTTAAATATACTAACTAAGTCCCCTACATGTTTAATTCAATGTGCTGAGATAAAGGTCAGGAAAATCAGCTCTCACAGAGGTAAGATAAATATTGCCATTCAAATCACAGCTGTGTACATGATTTCAGTAAAACATGCTTACTTCTTCTGAAAGATATGATAAGGAAAGATTGTTATGCTATTATCATAATTATTTCACCAGGAAATTGATAACCTAGACAGGTCTATTTATAACTATGCTGAGGAATTCTGTATATCAAATTAAGTCATTTTTCAATGAGATCCTTACTAGAGGCAACTATATGACTTTCAGAAAGTTATTTTTAGAAATTTAAATTCCTTTGATATGTCAACTTAAAAAAAATACTGGAAGAACTTAGAGTACATATTCACTGCCTCTTCCCTCCCAGATGTTTAAGAGTCACAAATACTCTGATCTGCACTATATCATACCTAATATTTCTCTTAGATAGTAAGACCTATCACTAAGCTCAAATTGAAACATTATAGATCATCTACCATTCAAGAACTCTATCATAAACTTGTGTTTTAAATAATTAATTATGAAATAAGGAATTCAAAGAATTACATAGTGAATAGTACACACTATACTTTGGCCACTTGATGTGAAGAGCCAACTCATCAGAAAAGACCCTGATGCTGGGAAAGACTGAAGGCAGGAGGAGAAGAGCATGACAGAGGATGAGATGATTGGATGGCATCACCAATTCAATGGACATGAGTTGAGCAAACTCCAGCAGATAGTGAAGGACAGGGAAGCCTGGTGTGCTGCAGTCAATAGGGTTGCACAGGATCTGACACAACTTAGACTGAACAATTACAACAAATTACAATCACTTCATATTATTGATAGTTTCATCTTATTCCATGCTGAGTAGGAAGCCAGGGTTTTGTCTGAATGTCTATATGTCACAATAAACATCACATTCTCCCCTGGAGAAGGGATAGGCTACCCACTCCAGTATTCTTATGCTTCCCTGGTGGTTCAGACAGTAAAGAATCCACCTGCAATGTGGAAGCCCTGGGCTCGATCACTGGATTAGAAAGATCCCCTGGAGTAGGACCTGACAACTCACTCCAGTATTCTTGCCTGGTGAGTCCCCATGGACAGAGGAACTTGGCAGGCTACTATCCATGGAGTTGCACAGAATCAGACATGACTGAGCAACTAAGCACACACACATGCATCTGGCACATGTTTTCTCAGTTGTAGAATAAGTGAGGTAGGCAGCAATGACATTTTTAAATGCTTTAAGGACTGATATTTCAAACTTTAAATGTTTCCCAGTGACGTGAAGAGTTAGTGTAATGGTGTGTACTTGTTTTTGAAGATGCTGGAATGACTTGGCTCCAAAAACAAACAAACAAACAAAAACAACAGCAACAACAATAAAAAGTAACAAGCTTATAAAATATACAAACTTTAGGGAAAAGGGCCTAAAATTATTTCTGTCATGTGAAGAAGTATATTTTCACCTGATGAATTGGATTTTCCAATTTCACAATCAGTCAATAATCATTTAAGAGTCAGCGTACTGGCTAAAATATATTTAAAGCCAAAATAAACCAAAGAATGATATTTGAAATAGAAACACAAATACTTGTAACATTGGGCATGTCTTCATGTCCCAGCCTAATCCTGTCACAGTGTTCTAAAGCCCATCTTCCACTCTGACTTCAAGGCATTGCTCTCCAAGGCATTATTATGAGTCATTACTTTTCTCTCTCTCCAGTCTCTTCTTTTCTATTCAATTACTTTCTCATGCCTATCATTGGTACCAAGCCTCTCTTGTCTTAGAACTCATTTCATAAACCATACAAAAAATCATGTACCATGCCCTCCTTAAAAAAAATAAATGAGCTTGTACCTTACGATCTGATGGAGAAAATAAACATTAACCAAATAATTACCCACTAATCAGTATATAATTAAAAGCTATCTAATTGCCAAATCCATGGGATTATTTCCAAGATGGTTCTACTTTATCAGTAACATTGATATAGTCAATACCTCCTTCTTGTAATCTCCTCTTGTCTTACTTGGCTGTGATAATTCTTACTGTTTCTTTGGCCAATATCTCCACTGCCTTTGTAATTATGTGTTATTGGTCTTTGTTTATATCATCAGTGAAAGTGAGTTTCCTATGACTATACTTTTTAATTCTCTATCTTAAATCTTTTTCAGTCCTTGTTATCTGCAGAATTGCTCATTTTAAGGCTACATATCCCTTTCCAAATGATAAATCCACTGGTTGCCTTTCAGGGTATATCCTAATTGACTTATGCATCACTAACTTTATTGATTACTTCTCCCATGCACTGCCTTTTCTTCATTTGTCTTTTTCCTCTTTTTAGCAACAACAGTAAAAATTTTCTCCTTTCATATCTAGCAGTTCTCCCACTCTTTCTGATCATTAGTACTCAATGTCTGTTTCTTTATGTTTGTTGTTACTTTTCCATTATTCTCTTAATTTCCCAAAATGACTAATGTTTTCTGTCTTCCTTTAATCTTTGTTTAATCATTATCTCAATAATTCCTTTATTTCATATAGCTTTAGCCATAATCTGGTGAATTCCAAACCTTTATAGATAACCCAGGCCATCAGCACAGGGAGATAATATTTCCACTTGTGAACTGAATATTATATTGCATCTCTGACTTCATCATACCAGGATAGAATTCATCACACTATGGCTTCATGGGGGTATTATTTTATAACAATTACTTCACTGTGTAGAGATCATTGGTTTGTCTAACTCTCTCAATATAGACTATGAGCTCTTTAAAGGCAGGGGGACTTTGAGTCTTCATCTCTTTAATGTCTAACATATCACCAGGTTAGTAAGTGCTCAATAACAATAATATAATGAATAGTATTAGTCCATTGAAGGCACAGGTCTATTTCTGGCATGTTAAACCATATTTTACTGGAAGTATATTTGAAGAGTGAAGTAAAAAATTCACATAGATCTACAGAGAAGGAAATTATAGAGCTTCCTTTTATCATTATTCCATTATCCTCAGCATGACCCACACTGGTTAAAGCATTTTATAATTACTAGTTTCTAGTATAAAATAAGTACTCAATTTTCTTAGCTTCTAACTAAATGGAGCAACATCCCTAACAGAACATGACTTTCTTTTCTAGTTAAATTTTGCATTTACACAGCAAAATAAAATAAGAGGTATTTTTCCACTTGCTCTTTTGCATTGTGAGAAATGGATAGTTCAGCCTCCCTTTTCATGACAGTATCTCAAGGATATCTACATTCAGATAAGGTGACACTCCAAAAAACTGTAAGTCCTGTTTGTGTTTTAAATGGAAAAAGAAAAGTATCAAGGTCTTTTCCTTGAAAAAAAAATGTAGCACCTTTGGGGAAAGATATAGAATAAAGCAAGTGAAATCAAACTAAAAATCTTAAAACCTCAATAGCAACTGGTTAAGATTGGCTATGATTTCTTTTTTTCTCTCTCATCAGTTCAATATAGAGATTACAATATACATTGTGCTTAATTTTATAAAAATACCTCAAAATGTTCTGAAAAATTAATAGCTTCATTCTTTCATAAACAATGAGGAAAACAACTGCTCTAAAAGCACTTACTGAAAACTCAAGCTGCTTAGGATTCAAAGATAGGAAGTTTGAATTTTAATTAACTTTATAAATGAAAAAGTGAATAAAACAGTGGGGAGAAAGAATGAAAAACTAAAACTAAAGAAAAGAGAACAGAAGAAGTTATAAGATAAAAAAGAAAATAATATGTAAGATAAGATCTGAGAATGATTTAAAAATAAAGCAGTTAATTTCTTTTACCTATGCCAAAGAATTATTTTCATTCTATTCTTGCTTTTCTTGCTAACAGAACAAAATTCTATTACACTTTGGCAACATCAATGCTACTTTCATTTGACATAAAATCTATACCCATTGGAACTTTGTAAGCACTAGACACAAGTTTCTGTGGACAATATCTTAAAATATGTGGAGGAAATGATGACTCACACACAAAGAACTTGCTGGATTCTTTCAATAGGCATTGATCTCACAGACAGCTTTCAATGTGGTATTTTAGGTGATTGAAATATTTATGTGTCCTGCTCCAAATCATTTTTCAAACGGGAATATAATACTTTCTGATAAACTACTGTTCATTTTTTTTATTCCATATTTTCTTCAAAGAGCTAGTGTTGAAAATGAAGGCTTTTCTTCAATACCAGGGTATAAAAAAGCATGGGTAGCTCAGGATAAAATGCCTTGAAAAGACATATTTTCTCAAGCTGTGCAAAATTCTATGATGCAATCAACAGAAAAACAGAAATACTTTGCACTTATATACAACTCTTTACCAAAGGCTATCAAAGCATTTCAAAAACACAATCATTAACCCTTATCTAAAGATGTGGAAACAAATAGACACAAAAATTATAAATCAGTCAAAAGGTTGAAAGTATCAGTAACAATCAAAATTCTCCTTAGCTTCATCAGTTGTAGTAGGAACGTCACTGGCCAGACCACCATAGGAAATGTTTAAAGCTCTACTACTTCCATTCCACAGGTTCTTACAGTTTGATTGCCTGGAAAAGCTCACAGTATAATTAAAGAGTGACAACTGCTTGAGGATACCAACAATGAAAAGAAGAAGGAAAAGAAGAAATGTATTTAGGTGTGAATGAGGAACCTGGTGGGCTGCCATCTATGGGGTTGCAAAGAGTCAGACATGACTGAGCGACTTCACTTTCACTTTTCACTTTCATGCATTGGAGAAGGCAATGGCAACCCACTCCAGTGTTGTTGCCTGGAGAATCCCAGGGATGGGGGAGCCTGGTGGGCTGCCATCTCTGGGGTTGCACAGAGTCGGACATGACTGGAGCGACTTTGCAGCAGCAGCAGTACAGTAGCTATAAAAGGGTACAGCAGAAGAGACAGCAGGTGGCTATAATTTGTGGACGTCTGTTGAGAACTTGATACTTATTGGAAGGCAGTAAATTATGGAGTGGCTTAAAGCTTCAGCCTAGATTATTCCAGCAGACATGCTTAGAATGACAGAATAGTTGGAGTTTAAACAAGATTATCATCATCATCATAGTCATCATTATCATTAGAGCATTTTATACTCTTTGAGATGCTTTCTTATACAATGTTTCACTTCTTCCATTCAACATCTCTATTTTGCTGGTTAAAAACTTGAAACAGTTTTTAATATTCCACTTACACACCAATTATAGGGTCAGTGGCGAAATTAGCTCAAATATCCTTTTACTTAGAACTATGTTTTTAAAATTTCCAGAGCAGGGTAAAACTAATTTAAAGTCAAATCAACTGAAAGGCAACTAAAGAAGTCATTCTGGAAGTATACATAAGCTAGTTAGAACTTTGCTAAATTTATAAAGAAATGGCATTGTCTTTCATATATTTTAAGTTAAAAACTCCAAACCAATATGCAAAAAGCCCTGTTGAATCACCAATACATCTAGATTAATTAATTTCAAGTTGCTTTCATAGTTTAATATGAAAGGTTCTATTATTTTTATTGTTTTATATAAGAAATATATAAGATCCAAGTATTAAATAGAACATATCTTATCCTTCAGAATTCTGCTCATGGCTCATATTTCCTATTGTATGCTAAAAAATGGATGATAAACATAAATGTTACACTTAAGCTATAAAATTTGTTGCCAAAAAATGAGAAAAATTTTGTGACTTGTTTAGGTAAATGTTTCTTGGAAAAGATATGAAAACACTAATCATAAAAAATAATGGACTTCATCAAAGTAAAACATTTTGCTCTTCAAAAGAAATTTAAAGAAAAACTCAGACTAGAAGAAAATACTTGCAAAATGTATGACAATGATTAGCACTGAGATTATATAACACACTCTCATAATACAGAAAAAAAATACAAAACAGAACCAACAAAATTTGGGGAAAAAAATTTAGATGTTCATCCAGACTTAATGAAATACCACTGACTGCCATTAGAATAGGGAAAACAGATTAACAAAAGCACATGCGTGCACACAGCCATACATAAATTTACAATGTCAAAGACTGGCAAGGAGTTGGAGCAACTATAACTTATTTCTAGTGGGAATGTAACACAGTAAAATCTTTTAGGAAGAGTGTGGCAGTTCTCATAATGTAAACATACATTTACCATAAGACCAAGAAATCTCTGAGGTAACCAAGATTGCAGAGTATGAAGACTCTGAAATTACTCCCTGTCACAGACATACCAAGATCACAACTGCTTACAGAGCAAGTACCAATGAGAACAACACAAAGACTAGCAGAAAATATTTTCCATTACCAAAGACATAAAGAAAGAGTCATTAGAGAAATAGGAGAGCTTGAGATGCAATCTAGTGAGCACCCACACCCCTGGGCTGATGACCCACAAATAGAAGGAGTATCACAACAGCAAAGGTACACCTCAAGAAGTGAGGGCTCCAAGTCTCACACTGGACCCCCAAGTCCAGGGGTGCTGCAATGTGAAAATGAACCAAAAGAACATCAGTTTTGAAAACCAATAAGGTTCATGTTTTGAAGATCCAGAGGGTTACATGAAACACAGATTTCACTCTTGGCAAATTATTGACCAGAGACTTATTAATACATCTTTTGTCACCCAGACGTTTTTGATCAGAGAAGTTTCAGTATTCACGTATGTAATAA
Organism: Raphicerus campestris; assembly: GCA_006410735.1. Classification (NCBI taxonomy): domain Eukaryota; kingdom Metazoa; phylum Chordata; class Mammalia; order Artiodactyla; family Bovidae; genus Raphicerus; species Raphicerus campestris. Next base: position 929,897 of record SJYW01000900.1, on the reverse strand, counting down.
ACTGCCAGCCACAGGCATTAGTTTCTGTAAAATCCCCCAGTCAATGATGTGTTAAAGGATACATGCAAAATTTCATATGCTCTGAGTCCCAGTGCAGAAGCTTGAAAGAAGCTTGTGTTAGACAACTTTCCAAGCTCAGGGAATGTAAAAAAACCTACCTAACAAATAGAAATAAAAAGAATTAAGCAAAATGAGAAGACAGGAACATGTTAAATATGAAGGAATAAGACAAACCTTCTTATAATAAGAAAAAGCACTAAAGTGCAATAAAACAATCCATCCAATAAAAAGTTCAAAGTAATAATCAAAAAGATAGTCAATGAATTATAAGAAGAATGAATGAGCAAGTGAGAATGTAAAAAAAAAAAAGTTAGAAAATACAAAATAGAACCAAACAGAGATAAAGAATACAATAAATGAATTTTTTTAAAAAAAAGCTAGAAAAAATCAACAGTAGATTAGATAATAGAAAGGAATGAAAAAGCATTCTGAAAGAGTAGTAAAAATCAGCCAAGATGTATAGAACAAGGGAAATGAATTTAAAAAGTTGAAGCTAGTTTAAGCGATATGAGACAATATCAAATGTACTAACAGCTGAAAACTTTTCTAAATTGGAAAAAGAAACATATATCCANAATGTACTAACACTTATGCTGCTGGGATCTCAGGAAAAGAAGAGAGAGAGAAAAGGGCAGAGAACTTGTTTGAAAAAATAACAGCTGAAAACTTTTCTAAATTGGAAAAAGAAACATATATCCAGGTTCAGAGAATACAGGGAGTTCCAAATAAAATTAACCCAAAGAGGTCCACACCAATCTACACTATAATTAAAATGGAGAAAGAAAAAAAAAAGAAGAAGAAGGTAAAAAGATATATTTAAAAACAGAATGAGAAAGGCAAATAGTTACTTGCAAGGGAAATCCCATAAGACTTTCAGCTGACTTTTCACCAGAAGATTTGCACACCAAAAGAGAACGGAACAAAATATTCAAAGTGATTAAACAGAAGAATCTATAATCAAGAATTACTGCAGATGGCAATGTTTTATTATTCAAAATTGAAGAAGACACAGTATTTTACAAACAAGCAAAAGCTTAAAGTCTTTAGCACCACAAATCTGCTTTACAAGAGTTGCTATGGTTTTGTCCAGTAGTCATGTACAGATGTGAGAGTTGGACCATAAAGAAGACTGAACACCAAAGATTAGATGAGTTTGAATTGTGGTGTTGGAGAAGACTCTTGTGAGTCCCTTGGACTGCAAGGAGATCAAACCAGTCAATCCCAAAGGAAATCACCCCTAGATATTCATTGGAAGGACAAATACTGAAGCTGAAGCTCCAATATTTGGGCCACTTGATGTAAAGAGGTGACTCACTGGAAAAGACCCAGATTCTGGGAAAGATTGAAGGCAAAATGAGAAGGGGGCAGCAGAAGATGAGACAGTTAGATAACATCACTGACTCAGTGGGCATGAGTTAGAATAAACTCAGGGATATAGTGAAAGACACGGAAGCCTACCATGCTGCAGTTCATGGGGCTGCAAAGAGTTGGACATGACTTACCAGCTTTTACCAACAAAAAGAAATATAAAACACTGAAAGAAAAAAATCTCACTAGTTAAGGCAAATATATAGTAAAAGCAGTGGATCAACCACTTATAAAGTTAGTAGGAAGGTTAAAACACAAAACAAATAAAATCATCTATATTCACACTAATTAAGTAAGGCATACATAAAATAGATATAAATTAAGATGTCAAGATAAATTAACACATGGAAGAGTAAAAATATAGGGTGACTAGAATGCATTCAACTTAAGAGATTATCAACTTAAAATAATTATATACATTATAATTATGAATTATAAAATTATAATTTTATAATCATATATTATAATTAAAAAGACAAAATGGACTTTAAAGCAAAAACTATAACAAGAGACAAAGAAGGTCATTACATAATGATAAAGAGATTTGTCCCACATGAAGATGCAACAATTGTAAATATATATGTACTGAACACTGAAGCACCTAAATGTATAAAACAAATAAAAACACATAAATGGAGAAAGTGATAGTAATACAATAATAATAGAAGACTTCAGCATTCCACTTACATTAAAGGACAGATTATACAGACAGGAAAGCAGTAAGGAAACAATAGCCTTCAATGACATATTAGCCCAGATGAACTTAATACATAAGTACAGACCATTTCATTCAAAAACAGCAGAATACACATTCTTTTGAAGTGCATAGGGAACATTTTCCAGGATAGAGTACATGCTAGGTCACAAAACAAATCTCAATAAATATTCAATACATGAAGACTGAAATTATATCAAGAATCTTTTCTGAACACAATGCTATGAGACTAGAAGTTAACTAACTACTGGGAAAAAGCTGCATTGAACACAAATGCATCAAGTCTAAACAACACACTACCAAACAACATATAGGTCCACTAAAGAAACCAAAGAGGAAATTAAAAAATAATGAATACAAATGAAAATGGAAACACAAAGATCCAAAGCGTATGGGATTCAGCAAAGCAATTCTTAAAGGAAAGTTTATAGCAATATAAGCCGACCCCAGGAAGCAAGAAACAGCTCACATAAACAAGCCAACCTTACAAGTATAGAAACTAGGAAAAGAAGAATGATTAACACCCGAAGTTAATAGAAGTAAACAAATAATAAGCATCAGAGTGGACATAAAGACAAAAAACAACGGAAAAGATCACTGCTACTGAAAGCTGGTTTTTAAAAAGATTAATAAAATTGATAAACTTTTATCTATATACATCAAAAACAAAAGAGCCCCAAATAAAATCAGAAACTAAAGAGGAGAAATTGCAACTGACATCACAGAAACACAAAGGATCATAAGAGATTACTATGGATGAATACTGTCAGTAAAATTAACAACCTAAAAGAAATGAATAAATTCCTAGAAGTATATAATATTCTAAGTTAAATCAGAAACAGATTAAAATTATGAACAGTGATTATCAGTAATAAAATTGGATCTGAAATTAAAAACAAAAAACTCCCAACAAACAAAACTCTAGGACCAGATGGCTTCACAGGTGAATTCTACCAAATATTTAAAGAATTAACATCTCTCCTACTAAACAAATCCCTTTAAATAGTCTATGAGGCCAGCATCACACTGATAGCAAAACCAAACAAAAACACTACAGAAAAGAAAATTACAGGCCAATATCCCTGATGAAAATAGATACAAATATCCTCAACAAAATCTTACAAACTGAATTCATCAGTATACATCAGTATCAAGTGGAATTTATCCCAGAGATGGAAGGATTCATTAATATTCAGAATTCAATCAATTAACAAATTGAAGAATAAATATCATATGTTAATCTGAATAGATGCACAAAAAGCTTTTGATAAAATTAACATCCATTCTTGATTTAAAACAAACAAACAACTCTCAACAAAACAGGTACAGATGAAACATACTACAATGAAATAAAGCCCATATGTGACAAACTTATACCTGACATCATATTCAACAGTAAATAGCTGAAAGCATTACCTATAAGATTAGAAACAAGATAGGAGGCCCACTCCTGCACTTTTAATCAACATAGCTTTGGAAGTCCTCACCACAGATATCACACAAGAAAAGGAAAAAAAAAGAATCCAAATTGTAAAGGAAGAAGTAATCAGTCATTTTTTGCAGATTACTTGATACTATATATGGATAATACCAAGAACTGTTAGAATNTCAACATAGCTTTGGAAGTCCTCACCACAGATATCACACAAGAAAAGGAAAAAAAAAGAATCCAAATTGTAAAGGAAGAAGTAATCAGTCATTTTTTGCAGATTACTTGATACTATATATGGATAATACCAAGAACTGTTAGAATGAATAAATAAAATGAATTCAGTAAAGATGCAGTGAACAAAATCAATACACAGAAATCTGTTGCATTTTTACACACTAATGAGCAGGAATAGAAGAAATGAAGTAGCCATCATATTCAACAAAAGAGTCCGAAATGCAGTACTTGGTTGCAGTCTCAAAAACGACTGAATGATCTCTGTTCGTTTCCAAGGCAAGCCATTCAATATCATGGAGATCCGAGCATACGCCCCAACCAGTAACACTGAAGAAGCTGAAGTTGAATGTTTCTATGAAGACCTACAAGACCTTTTAGAACTAACACANTTAGATGCTAAGTCATGCCCAACTCTTGCAACCCCATGGACTATAGCCCACCAGCCTCCTCTGTCCATGGGATTCCCCAGGCAAAAATACTGCAGTGGGCAGCCATTTCCTTCTCCAGGGGATCTTTCCCACCCAGAGATTGAACTTGTGTCTCCTGCTTTGGCAGACAAGTTCTTTACCACTGAGACATGAGGGAAGCCTTCTGAATAAGATGAAGATGTATTATCCTGAGCTACAGAGAGTAATGTAAGTTGATAGAAGTAGATATCCTCACTGGTAAAATGGAATGAAAATGCCTTCCTGGCAGAGCTGAGATAAGCATTACTGAAAAATCTATGTTCATTCCTAAGACAATGTTTGGTCTACTACAAACATTCAATAAGCATCGTCATTCANAGAAGTAGATATCCTCACTGGTAAAATGGAATGAAAATGCCTTCCTGGCAGAGCTGAGATAAGCATTACTGAAAAATCTATGTTCATTCCTAAGACAATGTTTGGTCTACTACAAACATTCAATAAGCATCGTCATTCACCCTACCTTAGCTAACCTTTGAAATAAATCATTCACCTCACAGAAGCAAGTAAAACACAGTTTGTATAAGCTGCTAAAATGCCTCTAAAAATAATTCTCTTCAGCAGTAAAATGCATGCCACTGTTTACCACGCTGTAACTTTACACTGGAAGATGATACTCACTGCCAACACAATCCTTTGGGCTTCTTCATGGCAGATGCAGGGGCATGACGTGTTTCCTTCTGTTTTGCCAATCTCTTCTTATCCGTTTGTTACAAGGAAGGGCTGAGAAGGCCATTTCTATGCCAGGGAATGTCCAGTACATTAAGATCAGGTGGATCCTTGTATGGGACAAGAGGCAGTTCCAATAGTGAGCAGCAGAATTGTCTTAAATTGTTTTTCAAAAAAGGCTGAACGGGGGTGTTTTATCAGATGACCATCATGAAAGCAGATGCTAATAAATTAGGTGTGTTTATACCTAGGTGTGTTTATGCTAATAAATTAGGTGTGTTCCCTATACAGGGAACAGTCCAGAAAATTGTGTTATGCAGCAGTATTCTAGGTCCTGTTATAATTCAGCTTTCCTATTAATAAATTTTATGATCCTACATTTTACCTAGTAAGCCTGTCAGTAGGCTATACTTCTCCTGTATAATTGTAGTGACTTTACTCCATATTGCATTATCTTGTCGTTAGAGATATCACAAGTATCAACATAAAAGTTTGCTGTTTTAATAACATACAATAAGTTTTGAATACAATAAGCCTATGAAAATCCTTTTTTAGTTTGTGGTTTCACTGAAGCTTATAGTACATAATGCTACAGAAATTCTCCAAGGTATTTTTCAAAGACTGCCAAGAATCAAACGCCTAGTCTCTATTATTTAACATTCTGTAGGCAGCAAGATCCTGGAGTGTGATATTGGCTTTCCATTGTTGCTCAGACCAACAGCATCCCACTTGTATATGATAAAACATCAGGAAAACAATAGTCTTTCAACAAATTATAACTAAACATAAATGCTACTGAGCCATCTTTCTGCATGAGGAAATTTGTTATTTTAACATAGTAGAGCCGAATGGGAATCCTGACTAGAAGACTACAATATAATATTTGTTTGAGGAACAATGGTAAATTTTTTGGATTACAAGAATAGAATTTCCCATTCTAATTATTGTTTCAGTCTCATTTATCACTGGTGCTTCTATAAGTCCTAGCAAAAGTTATATACATATATAGTTTTGCTTAAATATTAGCAAAAAATTTAGGGGCGGGATAAAAATATACTATTTACAATAAATTAAAAAGCATTATTGATGTATTTAAATAATTAAAATCAAGGATTAATAGAGCAATTTTGTAAAGTAGTTTTCTACTGTACTTTATTACACTTTTGGCAGTGCCAACTGCCTAAAATATTTAAGGTGATAAAACAATGGTTTTTGTCTGCTTTATTTCCTCTGAAAAGTAGTTAAATACCCAATTAAAGAGGTAGTATCCAGCTTCACTGATTGTATATCTATGTTTTAGAAGCAAAACCACTATCTAATAGTTTATACCATGACTTACAATGTGACTAATTATAGCCATGTACAAAAAATTCTATGAGAAGTGATTAGTAATTCTAGGTCTATGGAAGTCATGCTAATGTGGAGAATTACGGTTAGTCCAAAGGGTTGTATCCATTCCCACAGACACTAAGATCATCAACACATTTCATATGAGCTCTGTTGAATAACTCTGGCCTAGTTTGCAGATGAGCCAGTAACTAGATGGGCATGAAAATCTGAAGCAAAATGAGACAATGGTGAACATCATTTAATCATTTAAAATGGTCCCTGTTCAAGGTAAAAAAAAAAAAAAGATCTAGTGAAGCCAAAGGCTAAAATGCCATCTGGCTCTAGAGATGGCAGATCTCCAAAAAAAAAAAAAAATACGAAAACTGAAATTGAAACAGAGATAAAAGAAAAATAAAACTTAAATGAAACTTAAATGATGCATGTGACAAAATTATTATAAGATGTAGCCATGATTGTGCTAAGTTGCTTCAGTAATGTCTGACTTATTGCAAGCCTAATAGACTGTTGCCCTCCAGGCTCCTCTATCCATTGGATTTTCTAGGCAAGAATGCTGGCTGGAATGGATTGCCATTTTCCACTCCAGGGCATTTTCCCAACCCATGGTTTGAACCCTCATCTCTTACCTCTCCTGTGTAGGCAGGCAGGTTCTTTACCACTAGTGCCACCTGGAAGCCCAACATGTAGTCATGTTCCTTTTTTAATCATTTGGCCCCTAAAGTAGAATTCTATTTAAATTATTAATCAAATGATTTTGAAAGAATCTACACTAAAGATTAATGTAATAAATAATAATTATCATATCAAAATATAATATTATATTATATATACATGTATATTGGAAAAGTTTAGTGGCATACTAAGACCAAGAAAAACAATGCTAAAAAATTTAAATTTAAAAAAAATTAGCAAATTTGTTCTCTTTTGCAATAAAGTTATTTCTATAGCTCTAATTTTTTATTAGGAAATCTCAAGGAATTGCAAGATGTCTTGTATCAAGCAAAACATGTTTTATTTCAAGAGATATTGTACCACATACTGGGGCATGGTACTTTTTTAACTGGGCAGCTTTCATCATAATAGCCTTTGTGGTCACTGAATCATAGTAGTATAAAACTTCTCATCACTTTTTAATATTAAATTGTGGAGAATATAAACACCTGGAGATAAAATATAACCAAATATATTATCTGAATTAGAGTTGCACTACCACATCAATGACAGCATTTCTCTGGAAAAATAGTGCATATGTTAAACTAAAATATATTTTGCTTTCAAAAAAAATAAATAAATAAAACCGCCCTGTTCTGCTCTAATGAAACTTAGCCAGTTTGTATTACATTCTGTGAATTTACCCTGAAGTGTGCAGGTACATCATCTGGCCCACAGGAGAAGTGTTAAAGTAGTATTGGGAAATCACAGAACATAATTGCTAATCTTCACTTCTTTTAAAAGAATCTTTTGCTTAATACTGATTGAAAGGAATTCTCAGAGGGTACTAAATTTCATAGACTATTGCAAAAGGTAACCACTTACATTTCTTCTGAATATAGTTAAAATTTCCAATGAGTGGTGGTGTCATTTTGTGAAAACTTACTTTAGATGCCTGTTTATTGCATTGTCAATTAAATTTCTGTCCTTCAGTCTCTAAATCTCATTACCTCATTTATGGAAAGAAATAAAATCCAAACAAACAATTAGAGTTGGAAGGCAAATTATTACTGCATCAGAGGAATACACTCCCTAGAACAATCATTCATACTTTTGGGACGTCCTTGAGTACATATTCAAGAATGGCCTCTTCAGTTTTAATGACACATTCAGGAAAATTTAGTTTTTATAATAACTTCACCTTCTTTGGGAGAAATTATAGGTAGATAGAAAAGTAAGTGTGTGTGTATTCCTATATAGGAAAAATGGAGAGAAAGAGAGCAAACATATGTAATGTGAGCCCCACTGGCCTCTTTAAGTAGAAGTAGATACTGAAATACTTAAATTCTAAGGATATGATATATAATATCAAAGCATTCATTGATAATTAGGAACTCTAACCATTATGGTATATTAAAAAACACTGGTATGTATTTACTAAACAAGAAAATGTGAGAAGTTATTATTTAGGGATAAACTAAATACATTATGATAATCAGGAAAAATTTAAAAAGTATTGCAGAGAGGAGTCTGCACAAACTATCCAATCTAAACATGGTTTGAAACTTTGGCACTTTTAATAAACTAAACAAAGATGGTTTGTGCCTTTCTGTACCAAAAAGTGACTTGGGAAGAGAAAAGTCTGATTGGAAAAATCTGAATATATGTTAAAACTATTTGCTGTGAAAGAAGTAACTAAACTGAAGTGTTAAGTCTGGAAGTTAAAAAGAAAAAGAAAAAGTAACTCTAGCGAAGTTATTTTCAAAGATATTTATATTAGACTCACATTACTTGCACTTGGACACTTCATATTTTCACTTCCAGTAAAAGCTGTTACCTCAGAAATGGCAACCCACTACAATATACTTGTCTGGGAAATTCCATGGGCAGAGGAGAATGCTGGGCTAACGTCCATGGAGTCGCAAAAGAGTCATAAATGACTTAGCAACTAACCAACAGGAACAATTTGATTGTTATTTGTAAATATGGTCTCAGTGGAGATATTTACTGAAACTGCTTTCACAATTTAGAAACTCCACTATCTCATTTATTAGCCAGAGGTTAACATCATCGTGATTCATTTATTCACTGTTCAATAAATATATTTGGGATATGTATATTATTCCACTCTAATCATAGAGATTAAAAGTGTACTCATGGTTGATGCAGTCCCTGTTTTCAAAGACTTTACTGTTTGGGGAAAACAAATAAACCCATAAAAAGCATTAGTGAAGCTCTATGACAATTAGTTTTTGGGACAAATGCAAAAGTAGGAAGGATTATGCACTTAGGAGACAGAAAAAGGTTATTCTGGATGAAAGGACTAAGTTTAAGATCTGAATGATAAAAAAGACGCATTGTATTCATAAGAAAGAATTATTGCAAATGTACTAAGAGAGGTTATTCACAAATTCATTTTCTCTAACATTAGGACATGATAGAATTTTGAAAGGTCACATAACCAGAACAGATTTTGAAATTCAAGGTCACAAAACTTTTTAAAGTTTTAGGTAATCATTTTTTTCTGGCATTTACCTACCTGGCACATAAAAATGAAATTCAATACTACATACTACAGCATAAACAATGGCATAAATTCCTTGAATAGGTTTTTTTCATATTCATTTCCACTTTTTTTAGTCATTTACCACAATTTTATCCTTTCCAGAAATATTTAGAGGAATTCAAATTTGCAACCTCAATCTTAAGTTTGTAATAGTATGTAAAGTTTGCAATAGTGTATGTTGCAATAAATTTGTAAATTATAGTTTTACTAGATTTCCTGGTGGGAATATTAAGCTTGCCAGCAAAAAGAACTGATTATTTCTACCAAAGATCTTTAGAAATATACATATCATAAGTACACAGATAATGCTTTTCATTAACGATCCATGTAATTACTACTGAGATCAGTAAATAGAATATTATCAGTATGCTGGAAGTCTTTCATAATTCATTCCAGGTACTGCTCCTCCCCTTCTCTCCAAAGTAATCAATTAAATTGAGATGAATTCCAACTGCTCCACATTCTCACCAACACTTGATAATGGAACATTTTTAATTCTATCAATCTGTTACTTAATAATATCTGATATTCATACGTGTTTATATTCCTCTTATGACTATGTAGGTAATGAAAATCATTTCATATTCTTCCTGGTTACTTGAAATTCCAGTTTAAATCTTCTGCCCACATTATCTGAATTTTAATTAATTTATTTTTATTCAAGATTTAATCAGTTAAATATGGAGTAAATATTGACATACTAAGGCTTAAATTTACCATCTCATAATTTGTTTTATTATCCATACTTGTGTTTCCCTCCCTCCCTTCCTTCTTTCTTTTTCTGTCTCTCTCTCCTTTTGGTAGGTCAGAGGTAAATAATTGGATACACCCTAGTCCTCATGCCTCAGACTGCTCAAAATTTGCTTTGCATTCTTCATATTATTTCTCTATGTACTAAATTCTGAATATTTTCTAATAACCTGTATTTTAAGTTAATAACTCTATATTCAATCCTCTGCCTACTGAGTACTAAATTTCAGTTTTATTTTTATTTCTATAGCGTATGACCTTGGATAAGGTAAAGGATCTTAAAAAATGCACAAAAAGCTTTTTGGATGAATTAGATATGAAAAATAACCTCAAAATCTATTTGCTTTCAGCTCATTGTTATCTTCAGATTATAAAAAAAAACTATAATTTCTCTGCTTTATACTTAGATGTTTCATAAACATACTAAGTATAAAAATTACAAATACTACATATAGTAGACATTATAAATATATACCCAACATTCATTACAGGCACGTGGGGCAGAGAGATCAAGTTAACTCACACACAGACAAGTAGAAATTTACCTGTCATGTGCATGTGTACATGCTCAGTCATGTCCAACTCTTTTGCAACCTCATGGACTATAATCCACCAGGCTCCTCTGTCCATGGGATTATCCTGGCAAGAACACTGAAGTGGGTTGTCATTTCTTCCTCCAAGGAATCTTCCCAACCAGGGATCGAAGCCATGTCTCCTATGGTTCCTGCATTGGCAAGTAGATTCTTAACCACTGAGCTACCTGGGAAGCCTTTATAAGTCATGATTTGAATTCAAATTTCTTTGACTGCTAAACTCAGGGTCCTAATACTGGTGCTAGATTGATATAAAATTCAGATATAAAATTGTTCAACTGGAACCAATTTTGATACATATGCAATCATTTTATAAAGGACAAAGCTATGATGTATGGTTCTCTGGCACAGTAATTTTTTCCAGTAGTACAGAGAAATAGAATTATTAAATGAAGCTTCCCCATCAACTGTTTGGAGGCATTTAAATGATGTCTAGTCTAGTGACAGGTGAGAAAAGACTCTGGCACAGTTTAAAGAACTCTAGTTTGGTAATATGAAAAGCAGAATTGTAAATATTTCTGATAATATTTTCTCATATTAAAATTTTGAGAAGATGGTGGAGGAATAGGATGGGAAGACCACTTTCTCCCCCACAAATTCATCAAAAGAACATTTAAACGCTGAGTAAATTCCACAAAACAACTTTTGAATGCCAGCAGAGGACATTAAGCACCCAGAAAAGCAGCTCATTGTCTTCAAAAGGAGGTAGGATAAAATATAAAACACAAAAAAAGAGGCAAAAGAGGTAGGGATGGAGCTCCTACCAGGAAGGGAGTCTTAAAAAGAGAGAAGTTTCCAAACACCAGGAAACACTCTCACTGCCAAGTCTGTGGCGAGCCTTGGAAGCACAGAGGGCAACATAACTGGGAGGAAAAATAAATAA
>SJYW01000900.1:896454-907462 GCA_006410735.1 Raphicerus campestris | reverse complement strand
TCTTTCATCACTTTAAGTATGTCTTGCCATTCCCTCCTGGCCTGAAGAGTTTCTATTGAAAGATCAGCTGTTATCCTTATGGGAATCCCCTTGTGTGTTATTTGTTGTTTTTCCCTTGTTGCTTTTAATATTTTTTCTTTGTGTTTGTATCTTTGTTAATTTGATTAATATGTGTCTTGGGGTGTTTTGCTTTGGGTTTATCCTGTTTGGGACTCTCTGGGTTTCTTGGACTTGGGTGATTATTTTCTTCCCCATTTTAGGGAAGTTTTCAACTATTATCTCCTCAAGTATTTTCTCATGGTCTTTCTTTTTATCTTCTTCTGGGACTCCTATGATTAGAATGTTGGGGCGTTAACACTGTCCTGGAGGTCTTTGAGACTGTCCTCATTTCTTTTCATTTGTTTTTCTTTTTTCCTCTCTGATTCATTTATTTTTACCATTCTATCTTCTACTTCACTAATCCTATCTTCTGTCTCTGTTATTCTACTATTTGTTGCCTCCAGAGTGTTTTTGATCTCATTTATTGCTTTATTCATTATATATTGACTTTTAAAATTTCTTCTAGATCCTTATTAAACCTTTCTTGCATCTTCTCAATCCTTGTCTCCAGGCTATTTATCTGTGATTCCATTTTGATTTCAAGATTTTGGATCATTTTCACTATCATTATTTGGAATTCTTTCTCAGATTGATTCCCTATCTCTTCCTCTTTTGTTTGGTTTGGTGGGCATTTATCCTATTCCTTTACCTGCTGGGTATTCCTCTGTCTCTTCATCTTGTTTATATTGCTGAGTTTGGGGTGGCCTTTCTGTATTCTGGCAGTTTGTGGAGTTCTCTTTATTGTGGAGTTTCCTCACTGTGGGTGTGGTTGTACAGGTGGCTTGTCAAGGTTTCTTGGTTAGGGAAGCTTGTGTCAGTGTTCTGGTGGGTGGAGCTGGATTTATTCTGTCAATGCAATGAAGTATCCAATAATGAGTTATGAGATGTCAGTGGTTTTGGAGTAACTTTGGGCAGCCAGTATATTGGAGCTCAGGGCTGTGTTCCTGTGTTGCTGGAAAATTTGCATGGTATGTCTTGTTCTGGAACTTGTTGGCTCTTGGGTGGTGCTTGTTTCAGTCTAGGTACGGAGGCATTTGATGACCTCTTGTCAATTAATGTTCCCTGGAGTCAGGAGTTCTCTGGTGTTCTCAGGGTTTGGACTTAAGCCTCCTGCTTCTGGTTTTCAGTCTTATATTTACAGTAGTCTCAAGACTTCTCCTTCTATACAGCACTGTTGATAAAACATCTAGGTTAAAGGTGAAAAGTTTCTCCACAGTGAGGGACACATAGAGAGGTTCACAGAGTTACATGGAGAAGAGGAGAGGAGGGAGTTAGAGGTGATACAAATGAGAAGAGGTGGAATCAAAAGAGGAGAGAGCAAGCTAGCCAGTAATCACTTCCTTATGTGCGCTCCACAACTGGACTGCTCAGAGATGTTCATGGAGTTATACAGAGAAGAAAAGAGGGAGGAAGGAGACAGGTGGCCAGAAGGATAAAAGGGGGAAGTCAAAAGGAGAGAGACAGATCCAGCCAGTAATCAGTTCCCTAAGTGTTCTCCACCATCTGGAACACACAGATATTCACAGAGTTGGGTAGAGAAGAGAGAGGGTAGGGAGGAGACAGAGGCGACCTGGTGGAGAAAAAGGAGAGTCCAAAGGGGAAGATAGCAATCAAGCCAGTAATCTCATTCCAAGTAAAAATGAATACTGAAAATTGGGTTTTTAAAGTACAAAACTGATAACAAATACCAAAAAGCAAAGATAAAAAATCTAGAGTAGAGTTTGGAATTTCAAAAATACAATATTAAAGAAAAGAAGAAAAAAATGAAAGAGAAAAAAAAACAAAGTCACAAAAATTATAAATATATGTATATGAAATTTGCTTTTTAAAAAATAAGGTCTTTTTTTTTCCAAAGTAATAGTAGGTTATAAAAGTGAAAATTAAAGGAGTAATAGAGGACTTAAAAGTTTAAAAGGTTTTTTAAAAAATGAATAATCATAAAAATAGTAAAAATATATCTAGGACTTTAGGACTTTCTCTGGTGTTGTTGTGGATAGTGTGGGGTCAGTTCATTTTCAGATAGTTCCTTGGTCTGGCTTATATTTCTCAAGATCTATATAGGTCCCTTCCTATGTAGTCAGTACTAACTACAGGGTTTTAATCTATTGTACCTGTCACTTCCAAGGCGGTTCCCTCTGTTTTAGCTTCTTCTGTTTGCTGGTCTCATCAGTGTCTGATTTCTGCCTTAACACAAGGAGGGCGGTGGTGGACACTTTTTTTAGGCTCACTTGTTCAGTAGTGCTGTGGGGAGGGAGGGACGCTGCATACAAATAACACTGGTGTGTGCTCGCAGTGTCTCAGCCACACTGGGCCTGCCCCCGCTCACGGCACATGTGCCTTCCCTGCCCACACTGCTCAGGCTCTAGGTTGCTCCGCTGAGAACTGTCTGAGGCCAGCCCTGGTCTGCACGCACCTTCCAGGTCTAAGCTGCTCAGGTTCAGGTGCTCAGGTAGTCCTCAGAGGCGCAGACTCACTCGGTTGGGCCTGTTTTGTGCCCTTCCCAGGTCCCAGCAGCTCAGGTGATGAGGTGTTTGGCAAGAGTGGTCACTGCAACTTATCGCCTCCCCATCCCTCGTACTTGATTTTCTGGGTGTATAACTGGCGCACCTTCTCAGGCGGATGTTGACTGTCCAGAACCCCATAAGTCTTAGTTAGCAAAGAAGCCTGCTTACAGTTTGGTAGATAATGTCTCTCTGGGGCTGCAATTGCCCTCTTCAATCTCTCTGCCTGTCACCGGAGGGGGATGGTCTGCAGTCGTCTATCTCTGTTCAGTCCTTTGTTCTGTGAGTGGACTTGGCAGTGTCTTAGGTTAGGGCTGGCTTTTTTGTTGGTAGTTATCCCACAGTCTGGTTTGCTAGCCCAAGTTAGTTCGCTCAGATTGCCCTCTGACATTCAGGCCAGATCCTTACTCTAAGCAATGCAACCGTGCCTCCCTGCCCAGACCCTGCTTGCTAGTGGCAGGTGCAGGCGTCTGTGCTACTTCTCCACTGGGGAGTTACCGTTAGGCTTGTAATCTGTGGGTTTTAATTATTTATTTATTTTTCCTCCCAGTTATGTTGCCCTCTGTGCTTCCAAGGCTCGCCACAGACTTGGCAGTGAGAGTGTTTCCTGGTGTTTGGAAATTTCTCTCTTTTTAAGACTCCCTTCCAGGTAGGAGCTCCATCCCTACCTCTTTTGTCTCTTTTTGTGTTTTATATTTTATCCTACCTCCTTTTGAAGACAATGAGCTGCTTTTCTGGGTGCTTGATGTCCTCTGCCGGCATTCAGAAGTTGTTTTGTGGAATTTACTCAGCATTTAAATGTTCTTTTGATGAATTTGTGGGNACTTCACCAAATTAAAAAAAAAAAAAAGGAAAAAGAAAGTGCCTAAAGGGGAGTGAGCAACTTTAGCTATTATAGGAAAGAAAAGGAAATGCAACAATTAGTACCCAAAGCCTGTTTGGTCAAGTTAAAGGAGTAATTCAAAGAAAATGAGTGCTTGTAGCATGCAGAGTTCAACTCTTTTCACCAGGCTCTGGACTGCAGGCTGTCACTGGCAGAGGAGAAACACAATGATGTGCTGGCTGTTTCTGAGCAGGTCATATTAATTTAAAATATGGGAACCTGAGGTACTTGAGGAAGAATGACTTTTCTATGTGAACAAGTAGCAGTGACTATCATGTTATCCCCCAGTCTGTCTCTCTGTTTCTTTGTCTCTGTCTCTCTCTCTCTCACTTGCTCTCAGCAGTGCCCAACCTCATGCCACTCAGGTACCACACCACAGTTCAGCATTTCCCTGGAAAAAGTATGGGAGTTGGGCTCAGGTAACGTACCAACAGTCAGAACCTTGCCTGAAGGGTTTTTAATTCTCTGATAAAGTGGATAACTGCTTTTGATCTGACCAAAAGCAAAAATAGCCAATATATCCTTCATACAAGGTTAAGCTCACTTCATTTTAATGTCTTTCCCTGGCAACTGCCTTTTTCATTCTTCTGGTGTTCAGGTAAATGACCAGAAAGCCAGCCCAAATATCAAAGTTTAACCACTTCTTTAATTTCTAAAGGCTGCAGATGGCAGCCCAGCCGTCTCAGATGTCCTCCACTTCATGGAATGCAAACAAATGTATATGAGGGTCAGAAATCTACTTTAAATGAATAAAGCAAATGATATAAGCTAGGGAGTGGAAAGTTCTAGTCACTTGGACATGGCATGCTCCATAAATAGTCAACTATGATTTTTAAACATGCTCTGCACCACTTGGCCAACTCCGCTTTATGTAATGGTCTCTGTGTTTCAGCTATAAATATTTACCCAATATTCTTTAACTCAAATTCCTTAGAGAATGAAACTAATTGACCAAGAGTGGATTATGACAGGGAGACCCTTGAGTCACATGCCTATTCTTATCTAGTCAATCAGCACAGAAGGATTATGGTCACATATTTAACATACCCACTTATTCACTGTACATTCAGTTGGTTAAGGGCTACTCCTTCAGATGTAGCAATGGGAGCGCCAAGCATTCTAATAGCTGACCTCTCCAACAGTACAAAGGTCTTTCCTAAAGACTTAGAAACACAGTCATCTAAAAATACAAGAGACTTTAAGAACTCTCTATTTCCCCAAAATAATCTATAAAGTGACAGCAAAACGGCTTCTCTTCCTCATCTCAGTGACAGGGGCTGCCCCTCAAGTTACCCCTGCCGCCAGCGGCCAAGCCCTGCCCCGCCCGGGTCCCGCGGCTGCAATGCCGTTTATGTTGCTCTTTCGTGGTCAAGGAAAGCTTAGACTGCAGAGATGGTGTGTCCCACTAGCAAAGAGAAGAAAAAGATCACAAGAGAACTTCTTCAAACCGTTTTAGCACGGAAACCCAAAATGTGCAGCTTTCTCGAGTGGTGAGATCTGAAGATTGTTTACAAAAGATATGCCAGTCTGTATTTTTGCTATGCTATTGAGAATCAGGGCAATGAAGTAATTACCCTGGAAATAGTTCATCTTCACGTCGAATTACTTGACAAGTATTTTGGCAGTGTGTGTGACCCTGATACCATTTTTAATTTTGAGAAGGCTGATTTTATTTTGAATGAGTTTCTTTTGGGAGGAGAAGTTCAGGAAATATCCAAGAAGAATGTCCTTAAAGCAATTTAGCAGGCTGATCTACCATAGGAAGAAGCTGAAACCCCACGTATGGTTCTTGAAGAAATAGGACTGACATAACTCTCCTCCCCTGTTGAAGACTTCTTGTGGGATTTCACACACTGTAGATGGTCACTGCCTTCATGCCCATGTTAGATAATGGTGTAAGATGATGTCTTGTCAGCATTACTGTTCTGCAAAGCTGCTTCATTCAGGCCTACACAATTTTTATTAACTAAATTAACTAAAGGGAACTTTGGTTAATCAGGTGATAACAAGGGACTTAAGTATGAATTAGAATGAATGCAGAAAAAAAAAGTTACTTTTTCTGGTTATTTTGAAGTTTATAGGTCTGTTTCTCTTGAATAGGTTATTATCATTACCTTGATTATGTATATCTATGAGTATGACACAATCAGGCAATATACATTTATTATTCTCTTTGGCAAAAAAAATCTTGTGAAACCTGGTTTTATGAAAGCAAAGACCACTGCATTTCAGTATATATGCAAATAAAGGGAATTGACATAGTCAAATATTAAATGAATGAAAATTTCACTCTATGTTGAAACTTAAAATTATACCAAAGATCCTTTTTAGAAAGCAAACAGCTAAAAACAAAGGGAATACACAAAAGACTAATGGAATGATGCTGCTTCACACTAAAAAACATTTCATAGGCATTCCTGGTACCAGGAACAGAGATCAGCTGTTTCATAATAGTAAACATGCTATTTTTAAGGCCAAGCAACATTTGACTCCTAAGATAAACTTTTTGTGGTCATAATCATTTAGTCACTTAGTTGGATTGCTTTTGATGCCTCCCAAATAAAATGGAAATGTTGACTTACTGGGGCTTCTTAATAACAGTATCTTATGAAAAATGTGTTGCTCTTTTCACAAAGTGTTGAATAAGTCATTGTTTAAAGCATGAATATTCCTTCTGGGGTGCTTGCTACAGCCAAGTTTATTTTACTCCCCTGTTGCTTCCCTCCATTTAGAAGTGCAGCAAACTTTAGGGCAGCTTCCTTCCCTTCCATGGCACTGCCTAGTTATTGGAAGTACTAAACATAAAAACAGACACCACCTCTCATGAAAGTGTGAGCTGAAAGAAGTAAAATGACATTAGTGGGCACAATATTTTTTAAGGATATACAGTTGTTTCAATGACATACTTCCATGTATGTAAANGAGGTACTTGAGGAAGAATGACTTTTCTATGTGAACAAGTAGCAGTGACTATCATGTTATCCCCCAGTCTGTCTCTCTGTTTCTTTGTCTCTGTCTCTCTCTCTCTCACTTGCTCTCAGCAGTGCCCAACCTCATGCCACTCAGGTACCACACCACAGTTCAGCATTTCCCTGGAAAAAGTATGGGAGTTGGGCTCAGGTAACGTACCAACAGTCAGAACCTTGCCTGAAGGGTTTTTAATTCTCTGATAAAGTGGATAACTGCTTTTGATCTGACCAAAAGCAAAAATAGCCAATATATCCTTCATACAAGGTTAAGCTCACTTCATTTTAATGTCTTTCCCTGGCAACTGCCTTTTTCATTCTTCTGGTGTTCAGGTAAATGACCAGAAAGCCAGCCCAAATATCAAAGTTTAACCACTTCTTTAATTTCTAAAGGCTGCAGATGGCAGCCCAGCCGTCTCATATGTCCTCCACTTCATGGAATGCAAACAAATGTATATGAGGGTCAGAAATCTACTTTAAATGAATAAAGCAAATGATATAAGCTAGGGAGTGGGAAGTTCTAGTCACTTGGACATGGCATGCTCCATAAATAGTCAACTATGATTTTTAAACATGCTCTCCACCACTTGGCCAACTCCGCTTTATGTAATGGTCTCTGTGTTTTAGCTATAAATATTTACCCAATATTCTTTAACTCAAATTCCTTAGAGAATGAAACTAATTGACCAAGAGTGGATTATGACAGGGAGACCCTTGAGTCACATGCCTATTCTTATCTAGTCAATCAGCACAGAAGGATTATGGTCACATATTTAACATACCCACTTATTCACTGTACATTCAGTTGGTTAAGGGCTACTCCTTCAGATGTAGCAATGGGAGCGCCAAGCATTCTAATAGCTGACCTCTCCAACAGTACAAAGGTCTTTCCTAAAGACTTAGAAACACAGTCATCTAAAAATACAAGAGACTTTAAGAACTCTCTATTTCCCCAAAATAATCTATAAAGTGACAGCAAAACGGCTTCTCTTCCTCATCTCAGTGACAGGGGCTGCCCCTCAAGTTACCCCTGCCGCCAGCGGCCAAGCCCTGCCCCGCCCGGGTCCCGCGGCTGCAATGCCGTTTATGTTGCTCTTTCGTGGTCAGGGAAAGCTTAGACTGCAGAGATGGTGTGTCCCACTAGCAAAGAGAAGAAAAAGATCACAAGAGAACTTCTTCAAACCGTTTTAGCACGGAAACCCAAAATGTGCAGCTTTCTCGAGTGGTGAGATCTGAAGATTGTTTACAAAAGATATGCCAGTCTGTATTTTTGCTGTGCTATTGAGAATCAGGACAATGAAGTAATTACCCTGGAAATAGTTCATCTTCACGTCGAATTACTTGACAAGTATTTTGGCAGTGTGTGTGACCCTGATACCATTTTTAATTTTGAGAAGGCTGATTTTATTTTGAATGAGTTTCTTTTGGGAGGAGAAGTTCAGGAAATATCCAAGAAGAATGTCCTTAAAGCAATTTAGCAGGCTGATCTACCATAGGAAGAAGCTGAAACCCCACGTATGGTTCTTGAAGAAATAGGACTGACATAACTCTCCTCCCCTGTTGAAGACTTCTTGTGGGATTTCACACACTGTAGATGGTCACTGCCTTCATGCCCATGTTAGATAATGGTGTAAGATGATGTCTTGTCAGCATTACTGTTCTGCAAAGCTGCTTCATTCAGGCCTACACAATTTTTATTAACTAAATTAACTAAAGGGAACTTTGGTTAATCAGGTGATAACAAGGGACTTAAGTATGAATTAGAATGAATGCAGAAAAAAAAAGTTACTTTTTCTGGTTATTTTGAAGTTTATAGGTCTGTTTCTCTTGAATAGGTTATTATCATTACCTTGATTATGTATATCTATGAGTATGACACAATCAGGCAATATACATTTATTATTCTCTTTGGCAAAAAAAATCTTGTGAAACCTGGTTTTATGAAAGCAAAGACCACTGCATTTCAGTATATATGCAAATAAAGGGAATTGACATGGTCAAATATTAAATGAATGAAAATTTCACTCTATGTTGAAACTTAAAATTATACCAAAGATCCTTTTTAGAAAGCAAACAGCTAAAAACAAAGGGAATACACAAAAGACTAATGGAATGATGCTGCTTCACACTAAACAACATTTCATAGGCATTCCTGGTACGAGGAACAGAGATCAGCTGTTTCATAATAGTAAACATGCTATTTTTAAGGCCAAGCATCATTTGACTCCTAAGATAAACTTTTTGTGGTCATAATCATTTAGTCACTTAGTTGGATTGCTTTTGATGCCTCCCAAATAAAATGGAAATGTTGACTTACTGGGGCTTCTTAATAACAGTATCTTATGAAAAATGTGTTGCTCTTTTCACAAAGTGTTGAATAAGTCATTGTTTAAAGCATGAATATTCCTTCTGGGGTGCTTGCTACAGCCAAGTTTATTTTACTCCCCTGTTGCTTCCCTCCATTTAGAAGTGCAGCAAACTTTAGGGCAGCTTCCTTCCCTTCCATGGCACTGCCTAGTTATTGGAAGTACTAAACATAAAAACAGACACCACCTCTCATGAAAGTGTGAGCTGAAAGAAGTAAAATGACATTAGTGGGCACAATATTTTTTAAGGATATACAGTTGTTTCAATGACATACTTCCATGTATGTAAACATTTTCACAGTTTACAATTTTCAGTTGTATCTGCTGGGCTGAATTAAGCTTTGCTGAGATTATGACAAATATTCAGCCCACACAAGCACAGTCTTACCACATTGCCAAATAGTTGCAATAAATGTTCAATGTACACACACACACACACACACACACAAATAATAATCTATAAAATATTGTCCTGTAGGATATTTAACTACTAAAAGGTTTTCTGGACTTGGGAACTTCATGAAATACTGAACAGATTTATTTAATCATATCTGATTCCTTAGAACCTTTAATATGTACACATACACTGTGACTTTCTTAAAAATGAATTAATGTTGTCACCTCACTCATGTCCAACTCTTTGTGACTCTATGGACTATAGCTTGCCATACTCCTCTATCCAAGGGATTTTCTAGGCAAGAATACTGGATTGGGTTGCCATTTCCTCCTCCAGGGGATCTTCCCAACACAGGGATCAAACTCATGTCTCATATCTCTTCCATTGGCAGGCAGGCTCTTTACCACTAGCGCCAGTATTTATATTTCTCAAAGTTTTATTTTGTTGATTTGTTATCTTTTGCTTCTTCTTTTCATTAAAACACCCTTCTATTATAAGCATTTCTTAGTATACCTAAAACTTGTGTTTGAGACATATTCTTTGCAGCCAAAGATGGAGAAGCTCTATACAGTCAACAAAAACAAGACCAGGAGCTGACTGTGGCTCAGATCATGAATTCCTTATTACCAAATTCAGACTCAAATTGAAGAAAGCAGGGAAAACCATTAGACCATTCAGGTATGACCTAAATCAAATCCCTTATGTTTATATAGTGGAAATGAGAAATAGATTTAAGGGCCTAGATCTGATAGATAGAGTGCCTGATGAACTATGGAATGAAGTTTGTGACATTGTACAGGAGAGAGGGAGCAAGACCATCCCCATGGAAAAGAAGTGCAAAAAAATCAAAATGGCTGCCTGGGGAGGCCTTACAAATAGCTGTGAAAAGAAGAGAAGCAAAGAGCAAAGGAGAAAAGGAAAGACATAAGCATCTGAATGCAAGGTTCCAGAGAATAGCAAGAAGAGATAAGAAAGGCTTCTTCAGCGATCAATGCAAAGAAATAGAGGAAAAGAACAGAATGGGAAAGACTAGAGATCTCTTCAAGAAAATTAGAGATACTAAGGGAACATTTCATGCAAAGATGGGCTTGATAAAGGACAGAAATGATATGGACCTAACAGAAGCAGAAGATATTAAGACGAGGTAGCAAGAATACACAGAACTGTACAAAAAAGATCTTTCCAATCCAGATAATCATGATGGTGTGCTCACTAATCTAGAACCGGACATCCTGGAATGTGACATCGAGTGGGCCTTAGAAAGCATCACTATGAACAAAGCTAGTGGAGGTGATGGAATTCCAGTTGAGCTGTTTCAAATCCTGAAACATGATGTTGTGAAAGTGCTGCACTTAATATGCCAGAAAATTTGGAGAACTCAGCAGTGGTCACAGGACTGGAAAATGTCAGTTTTCATTCCAATTGCAAAGAAAGACAATGCCAAAGAATGTTCAAACTACCACACAATTGCACTCATCTCAAACGCTACTAAGTAATGCTCAAAATTATCCAAGCCAGGCTTCAACAATATGTGAACCATGAACTTCCAGATGTTCAAGATGGTTTTAGAAAAGTCAGAAGAACTAGAGATCAAATTGCCAACATCAGCTGGATCATGGAAAAAGCAAGAGAGTTCCAGAAAAACATCTTTTTCACCTTTATTAACTCTGCTTAAGCCTTTGACTGTGTGGATCACAATAAACTGTGGAAAATTCTTCAAGAGATGGGAATATCAGACCACCTGACCTGCCTCTTGAGAAACCTGTATGCAGGTCAGGAAGCAACAGTTAGAACTG
>SJYW01000900.1:862333-878940 GCA_006410735.1 Raphicerus campestris | reverse complement strand
ATTCCTTGCCCTGTGGTCCTCCCAACATGATTGCTTACTACTTCTAGGATAGCAAGAGTGCATGGAGCCAGTTGGCTAGCAAAATAGAGCCTTATATAATGTACAATAATCACGGAAGTGAAATACAAACACTTCTGTCATTGGTCAAAATCAAATCCTAGGTTTCACCCACTCTCAAAGGAAGGATTTTACACAAAGCTATGAATGTCAGGTGGGTGACCACCCTAGAGTCTATCTGTCACAGAATGGTAGAAGCCAGGGTGAGTATAGCTTGAAAACCTCTCAAGTGCTGCGGATATATTGCTCTCTTTCAGAGAATCACTGCCCTCTCTCTGCCATTATTTCCTCTCAAAGTGAATTTGTGGGTCATTTATGTCAAATTCTCTTCTAAATACAAATCTGGAATCTACTCTAGTCCCACTTAATGAAAATGTCTTAGGTCGTTAGAATTGACTTCAGTATGATGTTTAGAATAGCTTAAACATGAGAGCACTTACTAACATCGCCTTATTGAAGGGATTAAAATTTCTAACTATATGTAATATATTTTCCCAGAATTTTAAATAAAGTTTAATCCCAACAACTTACCTAAATTTTGAATTTTCCCTGTGTGTGTTTTAGTCACTCAGTCATGTCCAACTCTTTGTGTCCCCATGGACTATAGCCTGCCAGGCTCTTCTGTCCATGGAACTTTCCAGGCAAGGATACAGGAGTGGGTTACCATTTCCTTCTCCAGGGGATCTTCAAGAATCAGGGATTGAACCCAGGTCTCCTGCACTGCAGGCAGACTGAGCTGCAATTGCTTTACCCACTGAGCTACTAGGGAAGCCCTAAACTTTTTCATAAGGCAGGGTCCATAGGCAACCTAGGGATCGAACCCAGGTCTCTCACATTGCAAGCAGATTCTTTACCAGTTGAGCCATCAGAGAAGCCCAAGAATACTGCAGTGGGTAGCCTATCTTTCTCCAGGGAATCCTCCCAACCCAGGAATCAAACTGGGGTTTCCTGCATTGCTGGCAGAAAGTCCAAACCTGGGATTTGGATTTTCCCCTAGAATTACATAATAGCAGTAATATAATGAAATGAATTTTCAAAAAGTGTTAGCAAACTAAGGCTCTTTCCAACATCTTAAACTTGACAAATTTGGGAGTCCCCTTCTTTAGTCATTAAATTTTATTGTAATAAAACTACAGATTACAATCATAATTGGGATGCTTAAAATAACAGCTTTAGAATATTAGAGGATCATTTTTAATATATAAAGAACATTTCAAAGAATAAGGTGAGGAAAAAGAAATTTAAGAATTTCACTAGGCAGTATCCTTTTGAAAAGAAAAACCAGCACCAAGGAGAATCAAAGATTTTTTTTTGTATCAAAAGAGGCCAAAAAAATGTCTTCCTTTATATTAAAACCTGAGATAAGATGTTGATAAGCTGTAACACTAGGTTCATAATTTTGTCAACCACTGACCTTTTTTCTTCTAACACCAACCTTACAAATACCTTAAAGAATACTTTTCCCCTTAGAGGTGAACCCAATTGATTATTACTATTTCAAAGTAACTTCTGCAAGCAATCTTGTAGGTTCATAACTTAAAAGAAGTTTATGATCTTTGACTATTTTCCTGATTTGGGTACCATTTTCACTATATAACTTTACTCACCCTTCAGAATTTTTTCTCATCTTAAGATAACTAAGGAGAAAAAAGAATCTCAATAGAAATTTTTCCCAGAAATTTATCATTTCCTACTTTTTCATCAGATTCATCTGATCTTTCTAAGAGTGATCTTTTAAAATCTCTTATATTTTCTTTCTAGTTCCCAGAATACTCTACTGGACCTAAGCATCTCTGAAGTAATATTTTTAAATTAAACTTACTCTGATTTGAATATAGAAACAGATTTTGAGGGTGTTGGTTTCATGGCAGAGAATTGCATTGTGTTGAAAAGAGAAATAATATTATATATTCCAAATAATCCAGTATAGATTTGTAGACCAGAAGGAGGGGAAGGCTTGGGAGAGTTAGAAAGGGCACGTGTCAGAGAATAATTAAGAGTGAGGATGAGATAAGCCAACTCAGCCTTTACTTCTTATCTCTGATTGTAGTGAAATCATCACTTATGAAATCACTCAGTATTGTCTAGACCAGCAAAACATGGAAAATGCTCTGCGACTACCAGTACTTTTGTACCGATTTAATAATAATTGGGATATTCTCTTCATGATTGTAACAAAAGTAGGAATTATCATTGGCCCCTTTCAATTTAGATTTCATTAAGCAGATTTACTAATCACTGAGAGAATTATTTTAGCTATTGACTAGATTTCTCTATACTTAATATGTAGCATGTTCATGATATTTTAACCTTATACTATCTATTCAAACCCTTACTTAGGCATCTATGCATTACTAAGTGATATCTTGGTCATGTTGTTGAGATAGCTTTTTGGCCTCAAAAACATCAAATTCATATAGTTTATGAGCCCCCACTGTCTTATTTAGGGGAGATGCTCTCAAGCTTTTTGCTCTTAAAACTATTATTATATATAAAATATATTTTTCTTTAAATTTTTTTTGTCTTTTACTGAAATATGGTTGACAATAATACTATGTTAATGTCAGGCATACTACATAATGATTTGATATTTGCATATATTATGCTATGATCACCTCTATAAGTCTAGTAATTCTTCATTCCCATACAAAAGTGAAGTGAAATTCACTCAGTTGTGTCTGACTCTATATAGTCCATGGTATTCTCCAGGCCAGAATACCAGAGTAGGTAGCCTTTCCCTTCTCCAGGGGATGTTCGCAACCCAGGGATTGACCCAGGTCTCTTGCATTGCAGGTAGANTTCCCATACAAAAGTGAAGTGAAATTCACTCAGTTGTGTCTGACTCTATATAGTCCATGGTATTCTCCAGGCCAGAATACCAGAGTAGGTAGCCTTTCCCTTCTCCAGGGGATGTTCGCAACCCAGGGATTGACCCAGGTCTCTTGCATTGCAGGTAGATTCTTTACCAGCTGAGCCACCAGGGAAACCTATACAAAGTTATTATTATATATAAACATTGTTATAAACCATATTCCTTATATTATATATTACATCACCATGACTTCTTTATCATATATCTGGAAGCTTGTAACTCTTAATTCCCTTCACCTATTTTGCCCACACCCAACATCCCTTCCCTTAAGGGCAACCTCTTTGCTTTCTGCATACATGAATCTGTTGCTGTTTTGTTTTTATAGATTGCACATATAAGTGAGAGTATGCAGTATTTGTCTTCCTCTGTCTGCCTATTTTACTTACCATAATACTCTTGAGATTCATTCCTATTGTTGAAAATATCAAGGTTTCCATTTTTTTATGGATTAGTAATATCCCATTGTCCTTTTGAAGGAGGTCACCATTACATCTACCATAGTTTGGACTCAGGCCAAACTACAGGGAGGGGAACACAGCCCCACTCATCAGCAGATAATTGGATTAAAGACTTACTGAGCATTGACTTGCCCACCAGCGCAAGATCTAAATTTTCCCAGAGCCAGTCTCTCCCATCAGGAAGCTTCCACAAGCCTCTTATCCTCATCCATCTGAGGGCAAGCAGAATGAAAAGCACAATCACAGAAAACTAACCAGACTTATCACATGGATCACAGTCATGACTAACTCAGTGAAGCTATGAGCCATGCAATGTAGGGCCACACAAGACAGATGGGTCATGGTAAAGCATTCTGACAAAACGTGGTGCACTGGAGAAGGGAATGGCAAAGTACTTCAGCATGCTTGTCTTGAGAGCTGCATGAATAGTATTGAAAGTAAAAATAAATGGCATTTAAAGAGGAACTCTTCAGGTCAGTATTGGCCCAACATGCTACTGGAAAACAGCAGAGAAACAGCATCAGAAGGAATAAAGTGGTTAAGCCAAGGCAGAAACAATACCTAGCTGTGGATGTGTCTGGTGGTGAAAATAAAATCTGATGCTGTAAAGAACATTATTGCATAGGAACCTGGAATGTTAGGTCCCTGAATCAAGGCAATGGAAGTAGTCAAACAGGAGATGGCAAGAGTGAACATCGACAGTTTAGGAATCAGTGAACTTGAGTTTGAGCAAGTTCCAGGAGTTAGCGATGGACAGGGAACTCTGTTGTGCTGCAGTCCCTGAGCTCACAAAGACTTGGATGCAACTGAGTGAACTGAACTGAACTAAAATGGACTAGAATGTGCTAATTTAATTCAAATGATCATTGCATCTACTACTGAGGGCAGGATTCCATTAGAAGAAATGGAGTAGCCCTCCTAGTCAACAAGAGTCTGAAATGCAATACTTGGGTGCAATCTCAAAAATGACAGAATTATCTCAGTTTACTTCCAAGGCAAATCACTCAATATCATAGTAATCTAAGTCTATGACCAACTACTAATGACAAACAATCTGAAGTTAAATGGTTCTATGAAGACCTACAAGACTTTCTGGAACTAACAACCAAAAAAAAAAAAAAAAAGTCCTTTTCATTATAGGGGACTAGAATGCAAAAGGAGGAAGTCAAAAGATACTTGGAATAACAGGCAAGTTTGGCCTTGGAGTACAAAATGAAGCAGAGCAAAGGCTAACAGAGCTTTGCCCAAAAGAACACACTAGCCACAGCAAACACCCTCTTCCAACAACACAAGAGACAACTCTACACATGAATGCCCCCAAATGGTCAGTACCAAAATGAGATTGATTCTATTCTTTGCAACAGAAAATGGAGAAGCTCTATACAGTCAACAAAAACAATACTGGGAACTGACTGTCGCTCAGATTATGAACTCTTTATTGCCAAATTCAGACATAAGTTGAAGAAAGCAGGGAAAATGACTAAGCCATTCAGGTATGACCTAACTCAAATCCCTTACAATTATATGGTGGCAGTAACAAATAGATTCAAGGGATTAGATTTGATGGACAGACTGTCTAATGAAATATGGAGGGAGGTTCATAACCCTGTACAGGAGGTGGTGATCAAAACCATTCCCAAGGGGAAAAAATGCAAAANATATGGTGGTAGTAACAAATAGATTCAAGGGATTAGATTTGATGGACAGACTGTCTAATGAAATATGGAGGGAGGTTCATAACCCTGTACAGGAGGTGGTGATCAAAACCATTCCCAAGGGGAAAAAATGCAAAATGGCAAAATGGTTGCCTGAGGAGGCCTTACAAATATCTGAGAAAAGCAGAGATGTGAAAAGCAAATGAGAAAAGAAAAGATATACCCACTTGAATGCAGAGTTCCAAAGAATAGCAAGAAGAGATAAGAAAGCCTTCTGCAGTAAACAATGCAAAGAAATAGAGGAAAATAATAGAATGGTAAAGACTGAGATCTCTTCAAGAAAATTACAGATACCAAGGGAACATTTCATGCAAAGATGGGCACAATAAAGGACAGAAATGGTATGGACCTAGCAGAAGGAAAAGATATTAAGAAGAGGTGGCAAGAAACAGAAGAACTATACAAAAAAAGAGAACTTAATGACCCAGATAACCACGATGATATGATCTCTCACCTAGAGCCACACAGCTTGGAATGAAAAGTCAAGGGGGCCTTAGGAAGCATCTCTACAAACAAAGCTAGTGGAGGTGATGGAATTTAAGCTGAGCTATTTCAAATCCTAAAAGATGATGCCATGAAAATGCTGCACTCAGTATGCCAGCAAATTTGGAAAATTCAACAGTGGTCACAAGACTGCAAAAGGTCAGTTTTCATTCAAATCACAAAGAAGGTAAATGCCAAAGAATACCCAAACTACCACACAACTGAACTCATTTCACACGCTAGCAAAGTAATGCTCAAAATTCTCCAAGGGAGTCTTCATCAGTATGGGAACTAAAAACTTTCAGATGTTCAGGCTGGATTTAGAAATGGGAGAGGGCCAGAGATCAAATTGCCAACATCCATTGGATCCTAGAAAAAGCAAAAGAATTCCAGAAAAAATCTACCTTTGCTTTATTAACTATGCCGAAGCCTTTGACTGTGTGGCTTGCAACAAACTGTCAAAAATTCTTAAAGAGGTGGGAATACCAGAACACCTGACCTGCCTCCTGCTAAACCTGTATGCAAGTCAAGAAGCAACAGTTAGAACCTAACATGGAACTGACTGGTTGAAAATTGGGAAATGAGTACCTCAAGGTTGTATATAGTCACCCTGCTTATTTGACTTATATGCATAATACATCATACAAAATGCCAGCCTGGATGAAGCATAAGCCAGAATCAAGGTTGCCAGGAGAAATATCAATAATCTCATATGTAGAAGACACTGCTCTTATGGCAGAAAGCAAAGAGGAACTGAAGAGCCTCTTGATGAAGGTGAAAGAGGAGAGTGAAAAAGCTGGCCGAAAACTCAAAATTCAAAAAACTAAAATCATGACATCTGGTCCCATCATTTCATGGCAAATAGATGGGAAAACAATGGAAACAGTGACAGATTTTATTTTCTTGGGCTCCAAAATCACAAGATGGTAACTGTAGACATGAAATTAAAAGACATTTGCTCCTTGGAAGAAAAGCTATGACAAAACTAGACAGCATATTAAAAAGCAGAGATATTGCTATGCTGACAAAGGTTCAGCTAGTCAAAGCTATGGTTTTTCCAGTAGTCATGTATGGATGTGAGGACTGGACCAAAAAGAAGGCTGAGCACTGATGAACTGATGCTATTTAACTGTGGTGCTGGAGAAGACTCTTGAGAATCCCTTGGACTGCAAGGAGATACTGCCATTCAATCTTAAAGGAAATTAATTCTGAATATTCATTGGAGGGACTGATGTTGAAGCTGAAGTTCCAATACTTTGGCCACCTGATGTGAATAGCTGATTCACTGGAAAAGACCTGATGCTGGGAAATATTGAAGGCAGGAAGAGAAGGGGATGACAGATGATGAGATGATTGGATGGCATCACCAACTCAATGGACATAGTTTGAGCAAGCTCCGGGAGACTATGAACAGGGTAGCCTGGCGTGCTACAGTCCATGGAGTTGCTAAGAGTCGGAACAATATTCCGTTGTAGGGGTTTCGCTGGTGATTCAGCAGTTAAGAATCTCCTTGCAATGCAGTATTCTTGGGTTTGTTCCTTGGCTTAGGAAGATCCCCTGGAGAAGAACATGGCAACCCACTCCAGTATTCCTACCTAGGAAAGTCCATGAACAGAGAAGCCTTGCAGGCTGCAGTCCATGGGTCATAAAAGAGTTGGTTACAACGTAGTGACTAAAGAGCGACAATAACAACAATGTCCTTTTGTATGTATTGACCACATTTTCTTCATCCATTCATCTGCTCATGAAAACGGAGATGGCTTTTATATCTTGGATATTGTAAATAATGCTACAATCAACATTGGTGTCCATATATTATTTCTAATTAGTGTTGTTGTTTTCTTCAGTTAAATACCCAGAATGGAATTACTGGGTCTATGGAAGTTCTATTTTTAATCTTTGTAGAAATTTCATACATTTTTTCACAGTTGTTGCACCAATTACAAGCCCACAAGCACTTCACAAGAATTTCCTTTTCTACACATTCTTGTCAACACTTTTTATTTGTTGTCTTTTTAATGATAGCCTTTTATGGTAAGTACTTTATAATAGGAGTTCTTACTATTTAAAATATGTACTATTCAATACATATGATAGGCTTTAATGAAATGATAGGTTTTAATAAAATAAACTGGGAAAATCACTTAGAACTAAGATAGTCATATGCCCAGCACTCATGTCTTTTAAAAGCAATGCTCTGCTATCCTTGCTGGCCACCTGATAAAGAGATGGAAATTGATCTCTATCACTCAGGAAAGGATCAAAACGACCATACATGACCTTCCTTAATAAGAAAAAAAAAGTCTTAGCTTAGTGTGTTTTTGTTTGTTTTTCATGGGAAGAGGGTGTTTCAGTTCCCAATGTGACAGGGAGAGTGACTGAGATCTTTGATGAAAAGAAGGAGGCTTCATTGGACATTCTTTAGTTCTCACTTCATTCTGGGCACACAGAAGATTACATTTCCTAGATCTTTTGTATTTAGAGAGGATATGTGGGTTCTTATAACCAGAGATATTATCAATGAACTAAAGAATAAAAGAGAATATGTAAGATTCCTATGTGCTTATTATTTCTTTTGATGGCAGTTGAAGAAGACATGTGATCTATGGTGTACAAATGTCATGGTGGTGACTGCATCAGCCTTGCATTTTGTGATTTTTGAAAGACAGGTATTGTCACACTAGTAGTGGATGATTGATGTAAACTCTAAACAAATCATTTTTCTTTAAAAATAAAATAAAAATAGTGTTATGGATTGTAAGAGAAAGAGATTAGTCATGCATGGACCAAACACATAAAATTTCATAGCACATGGAATTTCCATTGCTTCAGAGACTTTTTCCTGGGATTTTTATTGATTTATTTCAAGGAAAGCTCTTTTAAAAACAACATAGCATAGTGGCTGAAAACTTGGACTGTGGAACTGGACTGCCCGAATTCAAGTCTCAGGTCTGCCATTACTAGTTTGTCTTTCAGCTAGTGAGTTTATCCTCACTTTACTTTCTTCATATTTAAAGTGGGGTTAATAGTAGTACCTACCCATAGTCCTATTGTAAGAATTAATATTAATGTTTCTAAAAGACTCTTAATAGGTCTAGGCACCCTCAGAGTGCTTGATTAATAAATAAATCTGATTCAAATATATATATATATATATATATATATATATATATATAATATATCTGAGTATACAAGAAAACATATTTTGAAGATGGTGGAGGAATAAGATTGGGAAACCACTTTCTCCCCAACTAATTCATCTAAAAATCATTTAAATGCTGAACAACTTCCACAAAACAACTTCTGAATGCTGGCAGAGGAAGGCACCCAGAAAGGTAGCCCATTGTCTTGAAAGGAAATAGGACAAAATATAAAAGACAAAAAGAGAGACAAAAGATCTAGGAACAGAGGCCTGTCCTGGGGAGGGAGTCATGAACAAGGAGAAGTTTCCAAATAGCAGGAAACCCTCTCACCAGCAGGTCTGTGGGGAGTCTTGGAATCTCAGAGAGAAGCATAACAGGAGGAAAAACAAAAAACAAAACAAAAACAGAATACACTCCTAACTGCAACTCCCAGCGAAGAAGTAGCCCAGATGATCACGTCCACCACCAGTGAGCAGTGGTTAGACAGGAAGAGGTGGATTGCATGCTTAGGGCAAGGACCAGGCCTGAATGCCCTAAGGACAATCTGAGGGAGCTAATGTGAGCTGCTGCTGCTGCTGCTGCTGCTGCTAAGTCACTTCTGTCGTGTCTGACTCTGTGCGACCCCATAGACAGCAGCCCACCAGGCTCCCCCGTCCCTGAAATTCTCCAGGCAAGAACACTGGAGTGGGTTGCCATTTCCTTCTCCAATACATGTAAGTGAAAAGTGAAAGTGAAGCTGCTCAGTCGTGTTCGACCCTCAGCGACCCCATGGACTGCAGCCTTCAAGGTTCCTCCATCCATGGGATTTTCCAGGCAGGAGTACTGGACTGGAGTGCCATCACCTTTTCCAGATAGCAACCCAAACTGTGGGATAGCCAGAGAGATAAAATAAAAGAAAGAGAGAGAGAGAATTTTCCTGTGCAAAGCTCTAACCTGAGGCACAGCCTGGCCCACTCACAGAACAAGGGGCTGAACAGAGGCAGAGAGGCAGGCATGCAACAGCCAGAGCCAGAAGGCAAGGGGCAATTTCAGCCCCAGAGATGGCATCCTCCACCAAACTGTGAGCAGGCTCCCATTTGCTAACCAATTCTTCCTGGGAACCTGGACAGTTGATATCTGCCAGGAGGGTAGCAGTCAGAGATCAGCTCCCCAGAGGAGACACACAGCACCCCTGAGACAGTGCTCTTGTGGTGCACCCAGGAAACCAAGTGTCTGGGACCAGGGAGGTGATTAAGACAAATAGCTCACCTGGGACAGTGCTTTCATGGTCACCTGAGTGGCTCGGACCTGGGACAAGTACAAAAGCATGCCCAACTGTGTCTGCCTTTATGGACTACCCGAGAACCTAAACCTGAGCAGCTTAGACCTGGGAAGTGCATGAAACACAGGGCCCATTTTGAACATTACCCCTGCAGAGCAACCTGGAGCCTGAGCAGTGCAGACCAGGAAAGCACACGGTGCTGTGACCTGGGGCAAACCCAGTGTAGTCCATACACTGCGAGAACTCCCCACACACACCGTGTTTGTATTTGTTTGCAGTGTTCTTCCCTCCCCACAACACAGCTGAACAAGTGAGCCTAAATAAGTGATCATCTTGACCCCCTTATGTCAGGGCAGAAATTAGACACTGAAGAGACTTGCAAACAGTGGAAGCCAAAATAAACAAAGAAGAGGGAACTGCTCTGGAGGTGACAGGTGCAACAGATTAAAACCCTGTGGTTAACATTGACTAAGCATTGGAAGGGGTCTAAAGACCTTGAGAAGAAGTATCAGATGGAACAAGGAACTATCTGAAACTGACCTGACCCCACACTGCCCTCAACAGCTCCAGAGAAATTCTTAGATATATTTTTACTATTATCATTTTTTAAAAAAATTTTAAGTTCTTTACTACACCTTTAATTTTCATTTTAAAAATTCTTATCTGGTGGACAGTGGAAATTCTAAAAACAAAACATTTTGAAAACAATTCCAAAATAGAAATAAAAACCATTATTTTGGGCTGAATAATTACAACAGCCACCATCAGGGGAAAAAAAAAAAAAAAAGATGCACATCCTAATTACCAGAACCTGTAAATACATTCACTCACATGGCAAAATGGACTTTGTATCTGTGGTTAAGAATCTTGAGATAAAGGGTTATGCTTTTCCAGGCAGTCCTAATGATGTGCTCATGTGGGTACTTATGAAAAGGATGCAAGAGAGTCAAAAGCAGAGAAGGTGAAATAACAAGAGAAGAATTGGGAAAGAAAGAGAAAACTAAAGACTCTATGCTGCTGGCACTGAAGATGAAAGAAGGGCTCATAAGTCAAGGAATGTAGGTAAACTCTATCAAGTGCAAAAGACAACATATTGTCCTTCAATGTCTCTAAGAGGAGCCTGCGTGGATAACACCATGTCCTCAGACCAATGAGCCTGTCTGGGGACATATGAATTCCAGAAGTGTAAGAGAATATAGGTGCATTGTTTTAAGTACTGAGGTGTGATAATTTGTTGGAGCAACATAGCCAGCCTTTCATACTGCCTTTACCGAGCAATATCAAGTTTTGAGAAAATAAAAC
The DNA here is from genome assembly GCA_006410735.1 of Raphicerus campestris. NCBI lineage: Eukaryota > Metazoa > Chordata > Mammalia > Artiodactyla > Bovidae > Raphicerus > Raphicerus campestris. Next base: position 867,649 of record SJYW01000900.1, on the reverse strand, counting down.
TTATAATCTACTTTGAGAAATATTTCTTCCCCATGCAAGAGGAGTATAGATGAATCACTGAAAAACAGAGAAATCAGTTTACCTGTTACAGTCTCATGGTAGTGTACTATGTACCAAAAAAGAATAGAATATGGCAACCATGTTTACAGATGCAAAAGATTATACTTGTGAGAAATAGCCTTATAAATGCCTATGCCTATGTCATGTTAGAGGTCATTGGAGGACAAAAATATTCTGTCTCTAATTGTTGTTTTTGCAAACCATAGGAAACTAAAGTTCTTAAGGAAATTAAATTTCCTTAAAACAAGCCTTGTTTAAATCTTAAAAATATAATCTCTGCTTTCTGCCATGAGCCAAGCTAGATAATAAATGCCTTGGAGAGAATACATCTGTAGAGGATGGGACGGATTTTAGAATTATAAAACCTGGTTTAAGTCTTGGCACTGTTCTAACTTTAGGGAGATACGAAAATCAAATGAAATGATAGGTGACTGTATAACATGTAATCATTGTATTTAAAAATGTAATAAATAATGCCATTAAAAAAATAAAACCTACTATCACTTTGCAAAAAAAATAGATCCTATTTTAAAGCAAATTTCATATATATGTATTTTTATAATTTTTGAAATTGATTTTGCTTTGTATTTTTACATTAGACTTTTAATCTTTGCTTTTTGGTATTTGTTATCAATTTTGTACCTTTAAGAATCTAATCTTCAGTACCCATTTTTACTTAGGGGGTGTGATTGCTGGCTTGATTGCTCTCTGCCCTTTTGATTTTCCCTTTTCTTCCCCAGGTCACCTCTATCTCCTTCCTCACCCTCCTCTTCTCTACATAACTCTATGAATCTCTCTGGGTTTCTGAACTGTGGAGAATACTTAGGGAGCTGATTACTGGCTAGATTTGTCTCTCCCCTTTTGACTCCCCCCTCTCCCTGCTTCTCCTCCTGGTCACTTCTATCTCCCTCTTCCCTCTTCTCTTCTCTATGTGACTCTGTGAACCTCTCTGGGTGGAGAATTTTTTCACAGTTAACCTAGATGTATATCATCTGTGCTGTATGGATGGAGAACTCTTGAGGCTACCGAAAAAATAAGACTGAAATCCAGAGGCAGGAGGCTTAAATTCAAAACTTGAGAACACCAGCAAACTCCTGACTCCAGGGAACATTAATTGACAAGAGCTCATCCAAAAGCCTCCATACGCACATTGAAACCAAGCTCCACCCGAGAACCAACAAGTTCCAGAGCAAGACAGACCACACTAATTCTCCACCAATGCAGGAACATAGCCCTGAGCATTAAAATACAGGCTGCCCAAAATCACACCAAACCAACAGACACCCCAAAACTCACTACTGGACACTTCATTGCACTCCAGAGAGAAGAGATCCAGCTCCACCCACCAGAACACAGGCACAAGCTTCCCTAACCAGGAAACCTTGACAAGTCACTAGTCCAATCCCACCCACAGGGAGCAGCCACCACAATAAAAAGGAACCACAAATTTCCAGCCTACAGAGAGGCCACTTCAAATATAGCAATCTAAACAAAGAGAAAAGGCAGTGAAATATTTAGCAGGTAAAGGAACATGATAAATTCCCACCAAACCAAACAAAAGAGGAGGAGATAGGGAGTCTACCTGAAAAACAATTCAGAATAATAATAGTAAAGATGAACAAAATCTTGAAAAGAAAATGAAGTTACAGATAAATAGACTAGAGACAGGGACTGAGAAGATGCAAGAAATGTTTAACAAGGACCTAGAAGAAATTTAAAAAAAAAAGAGTCAATATATAATGAATAATGCAATAACTGAGATCAAAAGCACTCTGGGGAAAACCAACAATAGAATAACTGAGGCAGAAGATAGGATAAGTGAGGTGGAAGATAGAATGGTGGGAAAAAATGAAGAAGAGAGGAAAAGAGAAAAAAGAATCAAAAGAAATAAAGACAACCTCAGAGACATCTGGGACAATGTTAAACACCCCAACATTCGAATCATAGGAGTCCCAGAAGAAGAAGACCAAAAAAAGGCCATGAGAATATACTTGAGGAGATAATAGTTGAAAACGTCCCTAAAATGGGGAAAGAAATAGCTACCCAAGTCCAAGAAGCTCAGAGAGTCACAAACAGGATAAACCCAAGGTGAAACACCCCAAGATACATATAAAACAAATTAACAAAGATCAATACAAAGAGCAAATATTAAAAGTAGCAAGGGAAAAGCAATGAGTAACACACAAGGGGATTCCCATAAGTATAACAGCTGATCTTTCAATAGAAACTCTTAAGGCCAGAAGGTAATGGCAGGACATACTTAAAGTGAAGAAAGAGAAAAATCTACAACCCAGATTACTGTACCCAGCAAGGGCTCAGGATGGGAACACATGTATACCTGTGGTGGATTCATGTTGATGTATGGAAAACCAATACAATATTGTAAAGTATTTAACCTCCAATTAAAATAAATAAATTTATATTTTAAAAAATAAAGGAAAAATCAAAAGCTTTACAGACAAGCATAAGCTGACAGAATTCAGCAACACCAAAACCAGCTCTTCAACAAATGCTAAAGGCTCTTCTCTAGACAGGAAACACAGAAAAGGTTTATAAACTTGAACCCAAAATAAAAATCAAATGGCAATGGGATCATACTTATCGATAATTACCTTAAATGTAAATGGGTTGAATGCCCCAACCAAAAGACAAAGACTGGCTGAACAGCTACAAAAACAAGATCCCTATAAATGCTGTCTACAAGAGACCCACCTCAGACTAAGGGACACATACAGATTGAAAGTGAAGGGCTGGAAAAAGATATTTCATGCAAATGGAGACCAAAAGAAAGCAACAGAATCAATACTCATATCAGATAAAATAGACTTTGAAATAAAGGCCGTGAAAAGGGAAAAAGAAGGACACTATATAATGATCAAAAGATCAATCCCAGAAGAAGATATAACAATTGTATATACATCCAACACAGAAACACTGCCATATGTAAGGCAAATGCTAATGAGTATGAAAGGGGGAATTAGCAGTAACACAATAGTGGGAGACATTAATACCCCACTCACACCTAGGAATAGATCAGCTGAATAGAAAATTAGCAAGGAAACAAACTTTAAATAACACAATGGACCAGTTAGATCTAATTGATATCTATAGGGCATTTCACCCTAAAACAATGAATTTCACCTTTTTCTCAAGTCCACACAGACTGTTCTCCAGGATAGATCACATCGTGGACCATAAATCTACTCTTGGTAAATTAAAAAAAAAAAAAAAAGAACCTGAAATCTTTTCAAGTATCTTTTCTGATCACAATGCAGTAAGATCAGATTTCAACAGGAAACAAACAAACAAACAAAAACTATGGATGCTAAACAACATGCTTCTAAAAAACCAGCAAATCACAGAAGAAATTTAAAAAGAAGTCAAAATATGCATAGAAACAAATGAAAAAGAAAACACAACAACCCAAAACCTATGGGATTCAGAAAAAGCAGTGCTAAAGAGAAGGTTCATAGCAATGCAAGCTTACCTCAAGAAACAAGAGAAAAATCAAATAAATAACCTAACTTTACTCCTAAAGCAACTAGAAAAAGAAGACATGAATAACCCCAGGGTTAGCAGAAGAAAAGAAATCATAACAAATTAGGACAGAAATAAATGAAAAAGAAACAAAGGTGACTATAGCAAAAATCAAGAATAGCTGGTTCTTTGAGAAGATAAATAAGACAAACCATTAGCCAGACTCATCAAGAAAAAAAAGGGAGAAGAATCAAATCAACAAAATTAGAAACAAAAATGCAGAAATGACAACAGACAACACAAAAATACAAAAGATCATAAGAGACTACTATCAGCAACTGTATGACAATAGAATGGACAACTTGGAAGAAATGGACGAAATCTTAGAAAAGTATAACCTTCCAAAATGGAACCAGGAAGAAACAGAAAATCTTAACAGACCCATCACAAGCAAGGAAATTGAAACTGTAATCAAAAATCTTCCAACAAACAAAAGCCCAGGACCAGATGACTTCACATGTGAATTCTACCAAAAATTTAGAGAAGAGCTAACACCTATCCAGTCAAACTCTTCCTGAAAATTGTAGAGGAAGTTAAACTTCCAAACTCATTCTATGAGGCCACCATTACCCTAATACCAAAACCAGACAAAGATGCCACAAAAAAAGAAAACTATAGGCCGATATCACTGATGAACCTAGATGGAAAGAATCCTCAACTAAATTCTAGCAAACAGAATCTAACAACATATTAAAAAGTTCATAAATTATGACCAAGTGGGTTTTATCTCAAGAATGCAAGGATTCTTCAATATTCACAAATCAATCAATGTGATACACCACATTAACAAATTGATAGATAAAAAACATATGATTATCTCAACAGATGCAGAGAAAGCGTTTGACAAAACTCAACATTCATTTATGATTTAAAAAAAAAAAAAAACCCTCCAGAAAGCAAGGATCATACCTCAACACAGTAAAAGCCATATATGATAAACCCACAGCATTCATTATCCTCAATGGTGAAAAACTGAAAGCATTTACCCCAAAGTCAGGAACAAGACAAGGGTGCCCACTCTCACTACTACTATTTAACATAGTTTTGGAAGTTTTAGCCACAGCAATCAGAGAAGAGAAAGAAATAAAAGGAATCCAGAATGGAAAAGAAGAAGTAAAACTCTCACTGTTTGCAGATGACATGGACCTCTACCTAGAAAACCCTAAAGACATCGCTGGAAAATTACTAGAGCTAATAAATGAATACAGTAAATTTTCAGGATATAAAATTAACACAGTAATCCCTTGCATTCCCATACACTAACAATGAGAAAACAGAAAGAGAAATTCTATTCACCATTCTATTCACCACTGCAATGAAAAAAAATAAAATACTTAGGAATAAATCTACCTAAAAAAACAAAAGACCTATATATAGGAAACTATAAAACACTGATGAATGAAATCAAAGATGACACAAATAGATGGAGATATATACCATATTCATAGATAAGAAGAATCAATACAGAGAAAATGAGTATACTACCAAAAGCAATCTATAGATTCAATGCAATCTCTATCAAGCTACCAATGGTATTTTTCACAGAACTAGAACAAATAATTTCACAATTTTTATGGAAATACAAAAATCTCGAATAGCCAAAGCAATCTTGAAAAAGAAGACTAGAACTGGAAGAATCAACCTGCCTGACTTCAGACTATACTACAAAGCTATAGTCATCAAGACAGTGTGGTACTGGCACAAAGACAGAAATATAGA
>SJYW01000900.1:822870-858709 GCA_006410735.1 Raphicerus campestris | reverse complement strand
CGAATAGCCAAAGCAATCTTGAAAAAGAAGACTAGAACTGGAAGAATCAACCTGCCTGACTTCAGACTATACTACAAAGCTATAGTCATCAAGACAGTGTGGTACTGGCACAAAGACAGAAATATAGATCAGTGGAACAAAATAGAAAGCCTAGAGATAAATGAATGCACCTATGGACACCTTATCTTTGACAAAGGAGGCAAGAATATACAATGGAGAAAAGACAATTTCTTTAACAAGTGTGCTGGGGAAACTGGTAAACCACTTGTAAAAGAATGAAAATAGAATGCTTTCTAACACCATACACAAATATAAACTCAAAATGGATTAAATATCTAAATGTAAGGCCAGAAACTATAAAACTCCTAGAGGAAATCATAGGCAAAACACTCTCTGACATAAATCACAGCAAGATCCTCTATGACCCATCTCCCAGAGTAACAGAAATAAAAGAAAAATAAATAAATGGGACCTAATTAAACTTAAAAGCTTTTGCACAGCAAAGGAAACTATAAGTAAGGGGAAAAGACAGCCTTCAGAATGGGAGAAAATAATAGCAAATGAAGCAACTGACAAAGAATTAATGTCAAAAATATACAAGCAGCTCCTGCAGCTCAATTCCAGAAAAATAAACAACCCAATCATAAAATGAGCCAAATAATTAAACAGCTATTTCTCCAAAGAAGACATATAAATGGCTAACGAACATGTGAAAAAAATGTTCAACATCACTTATTATCAGAGAAATGCAAATCAAATTCACAATGAGGTACCATCTCACACCAGTCAGAATGGCTGGTATCAAAAAGTCTACAAACAATAAATGCTAGAGAGGGTGCAGAGGAAAAGGAACACTCTTACATTGTTGGTGGGAATGCAAACTAGTACAACCACTACAGAGAACAGTGTGGTGATTCCTTTAAAAAGTGGAAATAGAACTGCCATATAACCCAGCAATCCCACTGCTGGGCATATACACCGAGGAAACCAGAATTGAAAAAGACACGTGTACCCCAGTGTTCATTGCAGCACTATTTACAATAGCTAGGACATGGAAGCAACCTAGATGTCCATTGCAGATGAATGGATAAGAATGTTGTGGTACATATACACAATATATTACTCAGCTATTAAAAAGAATGCATTTGAATCAATTCTAATGAGGTGGATGAAACTGGAGCCTATTATACTGAATGAAGTAAGTCAGAAAGAAAAACCTCAACACAGTATGTTAATGCATATATATGGAATTTAGAAAGATGGTAACAATGATTCTATATGCAAGATAGCAAAAGAGACACAGAGATAAAGAACAGATTTTTGGAGTCAGTGGGAGAAGGTGAGGATGGAATGATTCGAGAGAATAGCATTGAAACATGTATATTATCATATGTGAAATAGATCACCAGTCCAGGTTAGATGCATGAGATAGGGTGCTCAGGGCCAGTGCACTGGGACAACCCTGAGAGATGGGATGGGGAGGGAGGTGGGAGGAGGATTCAGCACGGGGGACACATGTACATCCATGGCTGATTCATGTCAATGTATGGCAAAAACCACTACAATATTATAAAGTAATTAGCCTCCAATTAAAATAAATTAATTTTTTTAGAAAAAGAAAGCATTTTTCAATCTGTAACAGAAGCTAAAGCAATTATATATAATAAACATAAAGAAGGATGGCCAGGTGGCTAAACCAATGGCAGATGATGAAATCTACACAAACAAAAAGCTGAAGAAGGAAGATGGAGACAACAAACCAATTCTGTATCCCATATGCAGCTAATGTGCAAAATGTGTAAGCACAATCTTCTAACTTTCTTTAGTATGCATAAGCAGCAATGAATATTTGCAACTTATTTTAAAGTATAAAATTTTAAACTGCTCTAGGATCTATAGGGTCTTTTTTGAAAAGGAAAATAAATGAGCTGTTCCCTTTCCAAGTGAAATATCAAATAAAATGTTGAAAGGCTTCCTATCAAAGAAATGGTTTGTGATATATTTTATACCTGGGTTAGAAAATAAAGAAGCATTTTCATGTTTGGAACACTAAGAAATTTAGATTTGTATTGAAGTAGTATAATTTTATAACAAAGTACAAAATGGCAAGCTTAGACAGTTTTCCATCTACTATAATTACTTTTAAAAGAACACACTAAAAGAACATTTTTATAAACAAAATTCCATACAAAAGACCATAAACACAGACAAAGTATTTAAAAATAAAATAAAGGGAGAATCACATTGAACAGAGAGGCAGAATCATGAGTTCTACAAGCAAGTTTGGTAGAAAATAGACCAAGAAGGGTGAAGATAAATGCTGGGAAGCCTGTGGGAAAAGGTGGCCTCAGATTCCAGAAGGAAAAAGAAAAAGAAAAAATGTTTGAAAGGACATTAAGATAGCAAAGTTATGTATAATAAGGAGAAGTTGAGAGAAGGGATGTGTGTGTGTATGTGTGTGTGTGTTAAGTCACTTCAGTGTGTTTCTTTGCCGCCCACCAGACTCCTCTGTCCATGAGATTTTCCAGGCAAGAATACTAGAGTGGGTTGCCATACCCTCCTCCAGGGGATCTTCCCAACCCAGGGATCAAAACTGCATCTTTTATGTCTTCTGCATTGGCAGGCAGGTTCTTTACCACTAGTACCATCTGGAAGGCCCAAGAGAAGGGAGATATATATATATATTTATATTCATATTTATATATATAAATATACACATACCATGGATATAAGGCATTCACATGTAATTGAAAAGGCATAATTAATAAATGGAAAGGATGCCCAGGACAGAAATTCACACTAAATTTTAGATACAGGTTTTAATTATTTTTTAAAAAGATACAAATATACCAGCAAAGAAGATTAAATATAGGAGCTTAAAACCAAAAGAAACTTAAGTATTTTCAAGTCAATCTTATCATTTTGGAGATTAGGGAAATGAGGCTCAGAAAAATGCAATGACTTGCTTCAATCCACAGAACTGGTTATTAGTGGAATCAGAGCTTGGATCCAATGTCTTGATTCACTGAGTCAGCGCTCTTCACAATATACCCATCCAACATATGTCAGAGGGCTGAATTTTTCCGCACCCAATTAACCTGAACGATGTTATTCCCAACAATTAGGCAAACAAATAGATTCAAAATCACCATAAATGTACATTAAAAAACAACAACAACAAAACAAAATTCTCTGTGGTACAAAGTACTAAAAATACTTATAAAAGTAAGGAAAACGTTTTTAAGTATAAACACTGTGTCTGTTTATTGGTAAATGAAAATTAAGAGTCCTTGAACTTGCTACATGAGATTCTTAGACTCTAAGTATACATGTTCCAGCTGAAAATAATTGTAAGCCTTTAATTTTCTGTGCATTCATTCATTCAATTATATTTATTGAGCATGGTTACATGCCAGCCACCGTGCTGTAACCCAAGAGTCAGTTATCAATACAGACCTTTTCCTTACCAGCCATGCACTGATTAATGATTAATAATTAACTTTCTAGGGAAACAAAATTTTGCTGTGTAGCACCTGCTAATTTCCATGGTATAAATACTCCACCATGACATGCTAAATTTTGTTAACTATCTAGCTCTCCCAACAGAAGATATACCATGCAGGTCCATTGGTATGCTGGAGCCGCTCACATTTGCTTACGTAAATGGTTGATCTTAAGCTACCAAAATAACATCACTGAATGTGAAATTAAAAAGAGATGTGTTGTAACAAACTATTATTTAGTGTTTACAGTTATAACTGTCATCCTTTACAAGTAAATATGAGCTGGCTTCAGCATACTACTGAAACTTCATGGAGTATCTCCTGCTGGGAGAACCAGAAAATTGACAAGCAAACTAAAAATTACATAAGATAGTACATACTGTAGTATAAGTATTGTGAAAGAAAGACAGAGGGTAATGGCTCACTGGGAGAGGATTATTAAGGCGGAGTGAACATGACTTTCTAAAGTGATGACATAGGCATTAACAGATAAAAATGAGCTAAGGAATGAGCTTTCCATGTAGAAGGAAAGCTAGGGAATGCACAGGAAAAGTATATTCTGGAAAGCAACCAAACTTCCTATGAGTTAAACATTTTACTCTTTTTGCTTATTCACCATTCAATTCCAAGTTCATTGAGCTTGAACTCTTCCCCCCACCCCAGCAACATCATTGATCTTTTTCTTACTTTTTCTGCCTTCTTTATGGGGGAGCTGAAGAAGTAGCACAATGTTCTTAATATTTGAATTCGCTCCAATTCTTTTCAAGCAAGCAGGGCAGAGCACCACAATGCATTTTAGAAGGAAGCTTGAAGTCTTTTGGACTACCCAGAACAGAATATCTATAAAACAAACCATTCTTGTAATATAAATATCACACCCAGGTGGCTCAGTGGTAAAGGATCCACCTGCCAGTGAAGGAGACACCAGAGATGTAGGTTAAATCCCTGGGTTGGGAAGATTCCCTGGAGGAGGGACTGGGAATCTGCTCAAGTGTTCTTGCCTAGAAAATCCCATGAACAGAGAACCTGGTGGGCTACAGTCCATGGGGTCATAAAGAATCAGACACAACTGAGATACTGAGCACACATAAATCAACCACAAATACAACTTACATTTTATTCTTCCTTATTAAAGACCACCCCCCCCAGGCAATAATCAATAGGGGAGGAAAATACAAACTGTAAGAAAATTCTTTGCCTCCACATAAACTTTTTAAATTATTTCAAATTCATTATTTTAAGTAATTAAATAAGAACTTTATACTCTGTTGGCAGTCATTCACTTTCCTGTCCATGGTGTGAGATCAGGAGAAACTGAGATTGTATTAATAAAAAAGCAATAGAATTTATAGTACTGAATATTTCAAAATCTTTTCAAGATGTCTTGTTTAATATTGTCACTGAAGTGCACACACTGGTAATGCTACCTCATGTCTTCACCCTCTTAGCCATTTCATCTGCACCCAAAGGTTTAACATATTCTCTTTTGAACTAAGAAAATATCCTGTAATTTCTAATTGAGTGAGATGCCAGGAACACTAGGGACTTCCTTGCTGCTAACAGAAATTACACAGCACCAATTTGACTGCTTTGTCTATGAGAATTTGTACAGCAAATAAATCCAAGATAGTAGTGAAACTATATCACAAGGAAATTAGAAGAATGGGAGATTTTCTATGTTACAGATTTAAAGAGGTTTTAAAAAGGGTTTTAGAAGTTCTGACAAATTTTTGTTGAAATTATTTCTATGCCTTTGGCCAGAGCTTCCATATTAAAGTCCCATCTATTTGCTACATTTGAATGAAGAAAAATGAGCAATTATTTCATCAATGTTTTACTAAAATATAGTATGAGCATACTTTTGGTTTTCAAGGACAAGATTCTTAAATATATACTTTCTGGAAGAAAAAAAATTACTTCAGCATGTACACTGAGAATTTAAAAAAAAAAAAAAAAGTATGCCCATGCTTCTAGAAAAAGACTATCAGTCATTAAAGTGGATCTGGCAGATCAGCTTTTAATCTCATTGAATCAATCAATGTCAGTTCTATAACTTAAGACTGAATTTTAACCAATGTGATTAATCAAGGACATTAAGCTTTAGTGAGCGGGCCTCTGTAAGACGGAGATCAGTATCAGCCTCAGGCTTTGAAGGTCAGTCAATAGGTGGCAGATTCAGTCCAACAAATACTTAAAGCTGTTTTAACATACTCTCTCTGGTCTATACAACACAATTTCAAAAGAACGCTTCCCCACAAAGCGCATATAAAATTAGTTATTTTGTTCAGAGACTGCTGCTACTGCTGCTAAGTCATTTCAGTTATGTCCGACTCTCTGCGACCCCATAGACGGCAGCCCACCAGGCTCCCCCATCCCTGGGATTCTCCAGGCAAGAACGCTGGAGTGGGTTGCCATTTCCTTCTCCAACGCATGAAAGTGAAAAGTGAAAGTGAAGTTGTTCAGTCGTGTCTGACTCTAGCGACCACATGGACTGCAGCCTACCAGGCTCCTCCAAACATGGGATTTTCCAGGCAAGAGTATTGGAGTGGGGTGCCATTGCCTTCTCTGGTTCAGAGACTAGGTCTAGTCAATATATAGCTCTCTGTTACTTAGGTAGATAATAAATTTAGCCATTTGTTTCAGATATTGCATAATTATTTCATCTTTCTACCAAATTGACTGAAAGACTCTTTCTGTTACATGCCTGAAATTCAAATATATAAATATTTTATGAGACTATAACCCAAGGACGCAATCCAAACTCCAAAGCTGTTAGGACCCTATGCATTTCAAAATTCAGAACTGTTCAAATTTACAGAGGCAATACAGATGCATATACTATATATTCTAATATCTTCAGTGAAGTCTGGGTTTGATAGTCAACGTGTCCACATCAAAACAGTGGTATATATAAAAACTATTTATAGCCTCTTATCAGTTCAGGTATTCAGGTAGGATTTTGCTACCAAAAGTTCACATCAGTTCAATTTCTCCCACCATATGACAAAAAAAAGACTTTGGATTTTAAGAGCTCTTGTGGAACTTTCAATTTTGGAATTACAGATTAAAGATTATGAAGTTTATATACCTACTGACATAGAGATACAGAAATTATCAAGGCAGAGCTATGCTCTAGATAGTCTCACATTTAATAAAAGATAAAACAGCAAAGCAGTAATTAAAAATATATTTCAATTCATTTCAGTCACTCAGTCATGTCCAACTCTTTGCGACCTCATGGACTACAGCACGCCAGGCTTCCCTGTTCATCACCAACTCCTGGAGCTTACTCAAACTCATGTCCATCGAGTGGGTAAAGTCATCCAACCATCCTCTGTTATCCCCTTCTCCTTCTGCCTTCAATCTTTTCCAGTATCAGGGTCTTTCAGTTGAGTCAGTACTTAACATCAAGTGGTCAAAGTATTGGAGTTTCAGCTTCAGCATCAGTTCTTCCAATGAATATTCAGGACTGATTTCCTTTAGGATTGACTGGTTGGATCTCCTTGCAGTCCAAGGAACTCTCAAGGACTCAATTAAAAATATATTTAATAATTATTAAAAAGAAATACACAAGGGACTTCCCTGGCAACCCAATGGTTAAGATGTCATGCTTCTATTTCAGGGGACACAGGTTCAATCCCTTGTTGGGGAATTAAGATCCTTCATGCCATGTGGTGTGACCAAAAAAAAATTTTTTTTTAATTTACATGAATTATAAAAGTTTTCTAATGGGGACAAAGGATGTGGAAGGTGTTAATCAGGGATGGCTTCCAGTGATGCCGAACTGTATCCAGAGGAATAAGGGGATGTTAAACAATGACACACAAAAGGGAAGAACATTCTAGGCAAAGCGAAGAGAATGTCCTAAGGTGACAGATAATGAGGCTATGTTGGAGTATTTCATATAATTCAGATGAGTTGATGAGTAAATGAGTGGCAGGAAAGGAAGCTGGATAAACAGAGACTGGTGCAGGAACATTCATATCACATACATTTAGGAAAGCAGGATAATAAACTGTGAAAATATGGTAAAAATACCAATATTACATTGTTATATTACAACCCAAAATATTTTTAAAAATCCATGAGTTTATACTGCTACAATAATTTTTAATGGGAGAGAATAGATGATTTTCTGTGCAGAAAAATTCCATATTCTGAATAATTTATGTGATGCTGCCCCTTGAAGGATGTAGAGCATTAATTCCTACCCCCTTCACTGTGGGCTGCACACAGTGACGTTTTTCCAAGGGTACAGTATAGAGTGATGGGGGAAAGAGTAACTTTATAGTATAGAAACCTAAAAAAAACACTACCTCAAGGTTAACACCAACAGGGACATCATGTTGATAGCAGGTATCCTTGATCTGATATGATGAGACTGGCTCTTTACCTCCATGGCCTTACTTCCCAAACCAATAACCCCAGTCCAGTTATGAGGAAAACACCAGCAAATCCAAACTGAGGTGATCTACAATATTCCTGATTAGCACTCTTCAAGATTCTCAAAATCATCAAGACAAGGAAAGTCTGGGAAACTGTCACAGCCAAGAGGAGCCTAAGGAGAAAAAGCAAATATAATATAGTAGTCTGTGTGGGATCTTGTGATGGGTTAAAAAAAAAACTAAGAATATGAATAAAATAGGCTTCCCTGGTGGCTCAGAGGTTAAAGCGTCTGCCTGCAATGTGGGAGACCTGGGTTCGATCCCTGGGTCGGGAAGATCCCCTGGGGAAGGAAATGGCAACCCACTCCAGTATTCTTGCCTGGAGAATCCCAGGAAAAGCCTGGTGGGCTACCATCCACGGGGTCGCAAAGAGTCCGACACGACTGAGCGACTTCACTTTCACTTATGAATAAAATATGGAATTTTGTTAATAGTAATGCATCAATATTGGCTCATTAGTTGTGACAAAAGTACTATTCAAATGTAAGATGCTACCAGTATGGGAAATTTGGTAATGGGTACAAGGGGACTTTCTGTATCACCTTGGGACTTTTCTTTGCACCTTATCATATCAAGAAATTTTCACAGTCCCATTTAGCATTTCATATAAAGAGTTCCTTAGCCAGATTGCCCAAAAGTTGGAAATAGCCTATCTTTGAACTTCCCCTTCAGAGATGCTACTGGGATTCTGTCAATATAAGATCCTTCCTTCCTACAATAATCAATAAATTCATCTTTGCCTGAACAAAGGGCTATATGTGACTTTTTTTTTTTTTTCGGAAGTCTGCAGTCAACATCATGCAACATTCATGTAAGCAACAATTTTGACCTAAAATTCCTTTGGTTAAGAGGATCTAATATATTTTGGTAAGTGGTCTTATGCTTCCCTGATAGCTCAATTGGTAAAGAATCCACCTGCCATCCAGGAGACCTCAGTTCGATTCCTAGGTTGGCAATATCCACTGGAGAAGGGATAGGCTACCCACTCCAGTATTCTTGGGCTTCCCTTGTGGCTCAGCTGGTAAAGAATCTGCCTGCAATGCAGGAGACCTAGGTTCAGTCCCTGTGCTGGGGAGATCCCCTGGAGAAGAGAAAGGCTATCCACTCCAGTATTCTGGCTTGGAGATTTTCATAAATATCCCCCAAGTTTGATGCTCTTCCCCATTCACATTAGTTCTCTGAGGGTCATGGGTTCTTTTCTGAATTGAATATAAAACTTCTCTCCTTACTGCTTCCAGACCTCATACTCCTGAAATTAGGCACATAAGAAGAAATGAATCAAGAGTTTCCTATGTCATGTTCCAGTTATGAAAGACAATCATGACAGTTAAACAACAACAACAAAAAAATCATGACAGTTAAATTATAGTGGCCATTAACTACTCTGTTATTTTATTCTTTAATCTTTAAATGATTCTTCAAATGATTATTAAATGATATTTATGATAGAATACTCAAATACTACAGAGTGAGGAAAAAGAAAGCAAAAGAGAATAGTTTAAATTCTATTCATCTAGAAGTAGAAATGGGAAAATCATAACTAATTATTAAATCAAATCATGTTAACACTAGATTATAGTAACTGCTTAGTAATTTGTTATCCTAACAAAGCAGCCATTACCTAATGATGGCAGCTATTTACCCAGATGGAAAGTCACAGGAAATTGGAACTACTGCCACACCACACAGCATTAATCAGAACAGCCATTGTTAATGGCCCCTTCAGTGTATCAGATCAGTCATGATTAGTAGGGGTGGTTCAAGTTCAAAGAGTTGAGGAGTTAGACAGAATGCTTCTTGGTTCCAGGACCAGGACTCTGCTGTTCACCAATCTGTTTGCCTCAGAGTTTTATGAGCTGGTTAGAACATGGTTCAAGGGATGCGTAGCCCTATATGGGCTAGGTAGCCTTGCCCTCCTCAGCTATCTTAAGCCATAGTAGAAAATTTTGAAATGGCTATTTTTTAACTCAGCTAGCCTGTTCCAAAATATAAAACATATCAGCCCTCACTGTTAACTCACTGTTTTCCCTAGCCTTGACCCTCAACTCATCTCCAAAAAGCAAAACTTTTCTATTTCTTACTCCATCCCTGAACAGTATACCAACTATAAATATAATGCATGTCTTATCTCAACTCTCATCTTCTTGAGCAAATATCAGGGACTGAGAAATAAACTGTTTCACATGTTAATATTTCATAGAAATAAAAAATTTTGTCTCATAATTTATTTCAAAGTTATATCAAAGTGTTCCTGAATGTGAAAATTCTAGGCGTCAAAATGGTTAAGCCAAGTAACTCATCAAGACATAATATTTCCATTACTATAGGGAACCATTGTTTATAAAGGATCAAATGAAAAGTAGAGTAATGTAATACAAAACACAGATTAAAGCCTCTACTCTTGATGCTTCAAATGATTTTTAGTCTATGAAAGAGGGCACTTTTTTTAATTAGAAATGACATGAACAGGTCTCTAAGTGAGTTGCTATGACAACAGAAATGATCCAGCAGTCTGTGGCTCAGGCGAATAGGATGAATTAGTATTCATAATCTATTACTCAGAAGGTTGGGACTCCCCACAGAAAGAAATGGGAAAAGGTATGAAACAAGACAGTTAGAAATGCCTCATTGATTCTTTTCAATGAGAGAAAATCTCAGCAGATGGAGTAACTCTTGGAAATACAAGTAAGAGGAAACATCTACATTCAAAGATTTTAGAAGAATTGGTTCTAAGTAGCATTACAATGAGAATAAAGAATCTTAAGCTAGTATTAAAGAGTTGTTATTGCTTNAGAGAAAATCTCAGCAGATGGAGTAACTCTTGGAAATACAAGTAAGAGGAAATATCTACATTCAAAGATTTTAGAAGAATTGGTTCTAAGTAGCACTACAATGAGAATAAAGAATCTTAAGCTAGTATTAAAGAGTTGTTATTGCTTTAACTGTAACTCTTAATTTAAGCCAGGACCTTCAAGGTTGCCTGAAGTTGTCCCAAGTCAGAGGTAAATCCTGGATGTCAGCAGAAGTAGGCAAAAATAACCTCCACAGGAAGATGAAAATCAAGTACTGATCTCATAACCAAAAGGTAATCTAACATATTAGGAGGTAAGTCAGCATGAGTAAAAGTCAGAAGAAAAAAAGTAAACAATAAACTTAGATCCTAAATATAACTATCTGACTTAGAATATAAAGTATTATCTGTTTCTGCTACTTAAAGTAAAATTAAATAAAATTTAAAATTTGGTTGTTTGGTCACACTAGCTATATTTCAAGTGTTCAATAGCCACATGTAGCTAGTGGCCATTGTATTGGACAGCACAGATATAAACTTTTTATTTTATGGCAGAAAATTCTATTGGACAGTGTTGGTTTAGAATATTTATAGCTATAATACATAGGATAAAAAAGATAAGTATATAGTAATAGATGTGTCAGAAATTATTAGATTTTGGTACATTGACATGAATATATTTCAATGTGATTTGGCAAATAATGTGCTATGTTATTAAAATAAAAACCAACTTACAAAGTGTTTCTATCTCCCCTACAAGTGCACTTGTGCTCATTTGAAGTTCATCTCTTAACCTGTAGCCCCATAGTAACCATTGGTCTATTTTCTATCACAGTATTTGTGGGTTTTTTTCCCAGAAATTCACATTAATGGCATTATGTGGTATAGAGTCTTTTGTATTTGGCTGCTTTCATCTATCATAATGCTTTTGAAATGCTTCTTTGTTGTCTTATGCATCAGTACTTCATTTTCTTCTACTGCTGAGTGGCATTTCATTGTACAAACATACCATGATTTGTTTATTGACTCAGTAATTGATGGAAATTTGAATTGTTTCCAGCTGTGGGCAATTATTAGTAAATCTATAATGACCAATCACATATATGTTTGTGTGGATATATATGTTCATTTCTCTTGTGTTAATACATTGGAGTGCAATTACCAAACTGTTTTTCCAAAGTGACTGCATCATCTTGCATGCTCACAAGCAACAGCAATATGCAACAACTGAGTCGCTACACACTACTCCACACGGATATACTCCACACGGGTATTGTCAGTCTTTTTCATTTTAGCCACTCTAGTAGACTTGTGGTAGTAACTTCATGTGGTATTATTAGCTTGCATTTCTAGAAGGAGTATTGATATTGAGCATGTTCTGTGCTTATTTACCACTCACTAATCCTCTTTGGAAAAGTTCCTGTTCAAAACTTTTGCCTGTTTATTTCCAAAAATTTGAGCTTTCAATTTTTGGTTTTTAGATAAAGAAGTTATCTGTATGTTCTAATTCTTGATCAGGTATTTTGAAAGTATTTTCTCAAATGTATGCCTTGCCTTTTCAGTTTCTTAACTGCTTCAAAAAATAGAAGCTTTCAAAAAAAATACAGAGGATTTTAATTATAATTTATAAACTTTTTTCTTCTATGATTCATGCTTTTGGTATTTTATTCACTAATAAATCTCAAATAATCAATAGTGTTGTAGATATTTTTCCTATATTTCCCTCAAAATTTGTATAGTTTTAGCTCATTTGTTTACATATGTGATATATTTTGAGTTAATTTTTCTATATGGTATGAGATGAGGACAAAGGATAATTTTCCCATAGATATGAATTGTTTTAAGATTATTGAAAATATTTCCTTCCCCATTCAATTATAATAGCAATTTTTTTTCAAAAATCAATTAACTATGTATTTGTAAGCTGATTTCTGGACTACCTTATCTAATACACTAAACTATAGTCATATTTACTCCAATATACCACATTATTTTGATTCCTGTAACTTTATAGTAAGTTTTATATCTGGTTGTATAAGTATTTCAAAACTTTTGTTTTTCTAGGTCATAGAAGTTTAAAATCAGCCTATAAGTTTTATAGCAACATAAACAAAAAATAGCCAGATAGGAATTTTACAGAAGTTATACTGGAGTTATAGACCAATCTGCAGAGAAGTACTCAATTCAGCAATACTGAGTCTTGCACTAAATGAACATGATTTATCAATGCATTTATCAGATGTTTTTACACATATTTCAGCAGTTTTTGCACAGTTTTATAAAATGTATCCTAATTATAATCTCAGTTACCATAGGACCATACAAAAAAATATGCTTCCTATTTGTATGAGTTTCTTGGACGAAAACACCATGCAAAATGAGGACAGTCTGTATTTTACATGTCTTTGTGCTATTGTAAAGGTTATTTTTATTTCAATTTTGAAATTTTTGTTGCTATCATATAAAAATCCAGTTGCTTTTGTTATATTCGAAAATCATTGTAAACTGACTCACTAGTTTAATCCTTTTTTATGTCTTTACCTTTGAGTTTCTGCAAAAATTTTCAGGGAATAAAAATAGTTTCACTTTTTCTATTCAGTTTTGTGTCTTTTATTTCTTTTCCTTACCTTATTTCACTAGCAAGAATATCCAGTACAATTTTGGGTACAGATGATGAAAAGAAATATTTCTGTTTAAAGCTTAATATTAGAGAAAAATCATCTTGTTTTTATCATTAAGTGTAATATTAGCTATAAATTTTTTATAGTTTTTTTTTTTTGCCAGATTGAGAAGATTTATTTTTATTTAATTTGTTAAAGCTGTATTAAGATCTACTATTTTAGTCTTTATTCTCATTTGTTTCTATTTTTGTTTCCCTTTCTTGGCTTCTTTTGGAATATATGAATAAATATTATTTTTAATTCTATTTCAATTAACTGTTTTTTTAGCTATACAATTTTGTTACTTCATTATCTTTTAAAGAAATTAAAATTAGAAAAAGTATAGTCTATATTATTTGCATATTTACCATTCTTGGGACTCCTTATTCTCCCTTGCTTTCTCTTTTGCTCTTGCCCTCTCCCTCTCCATTTACTTCCTTTTATCTGTCACTTTCATTTCAAGTTTCAAATTCTACCTGCCTCATTTTGATCTCTGTCTTCTCAGTTCAGCTAGTCTTTGTGATGGTTCCTCTCCTTGCATTGTAATCAGGAAATTACGACCAGTCAGTAACCTAGGTCAACTTTAGGGCCCATTTCATTTGCTTCTTTTCTCTCAGACATCACAGTTTTGTCAGTCTTCCTACTGCCCATTGTCTGAAAACCATTATTTCACTTAACTTTCCAGTTTTCTAGTTGTTTCCAGTGAATAGCAATTGCTATGGCAATTAATCTTTAATGCACAGAAGTTGAAATTCATTTTTTACTTTTAGACCTGTCTTCCAGCTTATCTAAAATTAACAGTAGGGTTCTTTCACTTTTTTCTTAGACAGTTCATTAGTATACAGTTCAAAGTTGTCTTTTTCATTGTGATCTGTCCTGAAATTGTCATTTAACAGTTGAGATAATTTACTTAAATGACAAATACATTTGATTTTAGCAATTTGGTTTCATTTAATTGGTTTCGTTTGCATCATTTAATCATTCTTTTTCATTTTGAATTTATTTCTTTGCATCTTGACGTATGTGTAATTCTTATGTTTATAAAGTATTGTTGCTGTTGTTCTAGCTTGACTAGATTTATAGTTTTATATTATGCTGTTAGCACTCTCTTTACAAAATATTAATTTTGTACTGTGAGAAATATTNGATTTATTTCTTTGCATCTTGACGTATGTGTAATTCTTATGTTTATAAAGTATTGTTGCTGTTGTTCTAGCTTGACTAGATTTATAGTTTTATATTATGCTGTTAGCACTCTCTTTACAAAATATTAATTTTGTACTGTGAGAAATATTAACAAACACATGAAAAGATGCTCAACATCATTCATTATCAGAGAAATGCAAGTCAAGACCACAACGAGGTACCACTTCACACCAGTCAGAATGGCTGCGATCCAAAAATCTACAAGCAATAAATGCTGGAGNGCATTAGCCAGTAAGATTTTCTTTCTAATTTAGAATCCTTGAAATGTCAAAGATGCTTATGTTTATATCTGATCTGTTAAAATAAAATAATATACTTAGGATTCTAGTTCTATACTAAAAGCGAGGCAATCTGAGAAACTACTTAAACTTTAACTTGTTTACCCCTGTTAAATTAATTAAACAATGGGACAGTTAGATGGCAGTGGTTCCAATGTCACAGAAGTCTAAATAAGCAAACCAAAAATCTAAGCCTGTAAAGGCCTTATGGTTACAAAATTGAAACCTAAGGACAACCATTTACAAACAGCCAACTAGGTTTGAAGCTATAGCCTACCAAATAATTTCCTATCTTTATTATCACATCTCCTGTATATAAGTCTTTCCCATAGTTGCTATCAGCAGAGTGCTTTTAACCAGTTCCAGTTTGGCACGGCCCCCAGTTGAATCTATTTTTGCTCAAATAAATTAAAATGCTTTAATATGCCTCAGTTTATCTTTTAACATGCTTCTCCTTACCACATGTGATGAGATATGTCCTCTCTACTTCTTCTACATACATTTACATCCTATTCTATTCTCCTAATCTACTCATTATAGTTGTAATCTACAGTTAAATATTTTTAATTTCCATTGCCAGTCCTTTAACCTTGGTTTCCCCACTCATCTCTTAGCCATAGAAATTCTGACTTGTAGCATTTGCTCAAGGAAGGCTCACGTAAAAGTTTCCCTAAATCTTACATGTTCAAAGTAGCATGACTGGGATTGATATAGCTAAAGTGCAATTTCACACACTTATACTTTTCAGAACATAATATGTATGTTTGTCATTGAGTGCTGTTGTTGAATCTTGGTGAAAAGAAATGCAAAGCCAATTTGATTTTTGCCCTTATAAGAGATTTAGTATTTCTCCCAGGAAACACAAAGTTTCCTCTTATCCCAGTGTCCCATAATATTACTAGGATATGTCATGCAGCTAATCTGGGTCAATTTTTCCTAGTCATATCTTTTCTTATTGTGTAAATTTAGCTTTTTCATTTCAAGAAAGCCTTCTGTTGAACAACATGTTTAACATTGCATTTAATATTTGTTCTATTTTATTCCTTTGCAATTCTTCTTTGACGTATTATCCAGGATCTAGTCTGGTTTCTGTAGGTGTAAGACTGGTGAATAGAGCTACAGATCTATTATAGGGATGAATACCCACTCATCCTTTAAAACTTTGAGTGTGACACTGATTTCCATGCCTAAACCCTAGATGGAATTTTGTTTTGATCTACTATCCTAACCAGAGGTGGTTCAGTTCCAGAAGCTTTCACTTGACCTTCCATACTATGATGGCTCCTACCATGCAAGCCAAAGACCCAAAATGGAGTGTGTGCCAGCTATCTAGTATGTCCACCCCAATAATATATTCAGACATCAGAGGGGAAAAATCACAGAATAACTGTAATAGGTTCACTGTGAATTGGACCATGGCCAAGATGCTCCATTACCTAGTTCCCACATGCTCCATTTTAATAAAAATACCATAGCAGCTATTTAAGTTCTCAAAATATTCCCCTTTCTTCAGTATACAGTTAGTTACTGATGTAAATCATTGTAGGTTCCTTTGTGGAAGAACATGAAGATTTATTACCATGTATGCCTGTCATGGTATTGCAGAGTCCTTTTCCTAGAGATTTAGCCTTTTCTTCAATAAATAAATTACAGGTCTGGAAATTGACTGAAATTTGGAAACTGGACAAGGATGATAACTTTTTACCCAGTTAGGTAATGGTCTCTCCTACCATCATACCTGAGCAACAGAGGAGAATAGCCATTAAACTTCCTGGTGATTCTATGCCCTTCTTATCAGAGCTAGCCTTATGATATTAATAAATGGTGCATTCCCTAGACATTTCCATAGAACAGAGCAATATGGCAGGTCTTCCAACATTACAGTATTTCACTTCAGCATGCAAACTTCTCCGAGCTTTTTCATCCTGCTTCTGTTGTCTGACATAAACAATTCAGCACTTTAACTTCACTTAACATGGCTACAGAATGCTTGTACACATCTCTTGTGACCTTTGGCAGGATATTAAATCTTGAATTTTGGGAGAGTGCTTCAAAATCAATAAGCTCTCCCTTATTTGATTTGTGTACTGACCCCTTTCATAAAGCATCTTCAGGATTCAGTCCTGCACATAATCCCCCAGCTCCCAAGACTAGTTGTAGTTCCTTTGTGGTTAAAGGCCTTTACTCCCTTGTTCTTTTTTATCCCTGGTTCTGACTCAGTTATGCTATGAATTAATCCTAGTTATAATACTGGGGAGAGTAGGGGTATATCTCAAGAACCAGCATAGCTGTCTCATTGAGGAAAGAAATTTGCATGACTTTTTGAAAAAGCGCCGCTACAGTGCTGAGAATTCTCTCAACCACTTGTTCACTACTGTATGATAAGTCCTATATATGCTGCTTCTGATAACCATAATAGGTAAGAAATTTTGTCTGTTTACTTGTTTGATTTTTTTATTCTTCTCTGTGCTCCTGAATATATTCCATAGAGAGCAACTGAAGATTCTGGTTTATGCAAACATTCAATTTAAAGTTCAAAGTACTTTTAATATAATAACTTGGTTTCAGGCAATTCAGTACAATTTGAAAACTATGCATTTGTACAGATATTTGTATATTTACATGTAATGCCCATGATTATTGATGTTAGAAACCTTTTTTTTTAGATTTGGAAATTATAGCTGGATCATCTGGAATTTAAAATAGAACAGCAAGAAGCCTAGGGGTTCTTGACAATCTTTGCAAATTTAAAGATAAATATTTTATTTTACAATCTTTTGGAAAATAATCCCTCATTATCTTTTCAAAGTATAAGTACACAAAGCCTTTGACCTGGTAATCCTCCCTTTTGGGAATCTACTTTATACAAAATATATATTCACACAATGTATTCACTGAAGCATCTTTATGATGGCAAAAATCTGGAATCAATTATACTACCATTCAATAAGAGAATAGAATGATTTAATAAATGGTAGTATGTCCATGAGAAATAACATGTAGCTTTAAATAAAAGGTACTTTTATAACTCTGGAAGGAAGGAAGAGTGACCATGTTATCACATTAACTGAAAAAAAGGAAGTTATACAGTAGTAGGCAATATAATTCTGGTTTTTATAAATATATGTGGAGAAAACTGTTTAAGGCCATGTAGAATAAAGAGAAGCATACTGGGCTGCATTATAGAATGATATAGGGATATAAATGGATGAAATTATTTATTTTTGATTTATACATCTTGAAATTAATTTACTCATCACAGCTGCTGCTGCTGCTAAGTCACTTCAGTCATGTCCGATTCTGTGCAACCCCACAGACAGCAGCCTACCAGGCTCCTCCATCCCTGGGATTCTCCAGGCAAGAACACTGGAGTGGGTTGCCATTTCCTTCTCCAATGCATGAAAGTGAAAAGTGAAAGTGAAGTCACTCAGTCGTATCTGACTCTTCATGACCCCATGGACTGCAGCCTACCAGGCTCCTCCGTCCATGGGATTTTCTAGGCAAGAGTACTGGAATGGGTTGCCATTTCCTTCTCCACTCATCACAGCAACCATGAATGATTTCTCCAACTAAAACAAGCAATACAGAAAATGTGAAGGGTGAAAAAGTACAAGAAATAGTCTAGGACCATTCAGAAAACACTCAAGTACCTACTTCTGAGAGTATAACAAGACAAACAAAATTAGAGGAAAAAACTATACGTTGGCTTTAAATCTCAAACCACTTTATCCACATTTTCTATTTTTTATGCTATTGTCTGCATCTATTAATACCCATCAATTAGTTTCTTCAGCAATCACTCATGATTATTTGGAATCATTTAAAACCAAAGAGTGCAACCTGTATACTTGATTTTATGACTAAGCCTGTATATTTGAATGATTTCTTATTCTTATAAGACATTAAGCAAGAATGTTAACATTCCTGATAACACTGCATGTTAAGAATGTTCTTTCAATGTTAACATATTAATTTAGTCATTGGTTGTGAATGAAGTTTCCCACCTCCTTTATTAACTTTGAGAAACATTCCAATTCTAATATAGTCTCATTTATATACCATCAACTTGTACAATTTATACAATCAAACCTACTCCTCTTCAAGTTTTATGTGCTGTAAACAAAAGTGTCAAAAAAAAAAATCCTTCTTGTTATGGAGTTTAAGTGGAGAGAGAGAGAGATAAATTTGTAGAGTAAAATGTCAGGAAAAGATGAGTGCAGTGACAGAAAACAAACCAAAGTAAGCAGACAGAGAATGAATAAGTGTATTCTTTGGAAGGGTGGTCTGGGAAGATCTCCCTCCTAAAACTGAGCATTTAAGAGCCCCAAAGGAAAAACTACAGTAATTCATGGGAATATTTGTAGAAATAGCTTTTGGAGAGAAGATCCTATGAAGTACAAATGCCCTAACTAAAATGGATGAACTACACTAATGGTGTAGAAAACCAAGCCTCTACAGGCATGGATAAATGGCAGGAATTAGCATGCCAAAAGCCTCATTGCCAAGGGGAGTAAAGTGGCTAGAGTAGGACCTGAGGCAAGGTGAGGGCTGAGTCAGGAGCACTGACAGAAAGCGACTCCCCTCAAGTTTAGTCCCAACCTGGGGTCAACCAAGGCTTGGCTTCTAATGGAAACACTACTACCATTCTAGGAAGTATTTTTAAGCTTTTTCACTTGGGCTTCCCCGGCGGCTCAGAGGTTAAAGCGTCTGCCTCCAATGCAGGAGATCCGGGTTCGATCCTTGGTTTGGGAAGATCCCCTGGAAAAGGAAATGGTAACCCACTTCAGTATTCTTGCCTAGAGAATCCCATGGACAGAGAAGCCTGGTAGGCTACAATCCACGGGGTCGCAAAGAGTCAGACACGACTGAGCTAGAAAAATGATAACCCAGTACTCTGACTGCTTCATAGAAATATTTAGAGTTCTTATCCTTTAAAAGAACTTAGAAGGTAATGGAGTATACTGAACATCAGAGTACTTAAATATATAATGTACATGCTCAGTTGCTCAGTTGTGTCTGATTGTCTGTGACCCAGGGACTGTAGCTCACCAGTGTTCTCTGTCCATGGAATTTTCCAGGCAAGAATACTGAAGTAGGTTGTCATATCCTACTCCAGGGGATTGTTCTGTAGGAGCATTCCCAAGTGGCACAGTGGTAAAGAATCTGCCTGTCAATAAATAGATAAAGCAAATCCTAATAGAACTAAAAGGAGCAATAAATCACAATAAAATAATAGTTGGTTACTTTAATATTTCACTTTCAAAAAATGGCTAGATCTTTTATACAGACAGTTAATAAAGAAAGAGAAGATTTGAATAACACCATAATCCAAATGGTTATATAGACATATACAAAACATTTCATCCAACAGTAACCTAATACATATTTTCTAAGTGCACACGGAAAATTTTGTAGGCTAGATCATATATTAGGCCATAAAACAAGTTCAAGAAGACAAATTATACTAAGTACCTTTCCAAACCACTGTATTATTAAACTAGAAAC
Organism: Raphicerus campestris; assembly: GCA_006410735.1. Lineage (NCBI taxonomy): Eukaryota > Metazoa > Chordata > Mammalia > Artiodactyla > Bovidae > Raphicerus > Raphicerus campestris. The sequence continues at coordinate 838,321 of SJYW01000900.1, read as the reverse complement.
AATAACCAGAGTAAAGATGGAAAACTGACAAATATGTAAAAATTAAGCAACACATTCCTAAACAACCATGGATCAAAGAAGAAATAAAAAGGGAAATTAAAAAGTATCTTGAGACAAATGAAATAGAAACACAATATAGAAAAACACTGGATGCAGCAAAAGCAATTCTAAAGGAAAATTTATAGCAATAAATGCCTACATAATTAAAAAATTTTATGCTGAAAATTATGATATTGATTAAGAAATTGAAGAAGATACAAACAAATCACTCCTTTTAGATACAAATTGCTTTACATCTTCCAAGATTCTATGACTCTAAATATTTCCTCTCCATCTCAGAGGAAAAGGTTTGGCTCAGGCACTGGCTTAAAAAAGTAGGAGACAGTTCTCTTAACTTACAACAATTCCCATAAGAGACATGTCAGTGCTACCCATCCTCTTTCTGGTAAATTATCCTCTCCCTTCAGCTTAAATAATATGGGTAGAATCTCCAATCACAGTAACCTACCTCTAAAGAGAGGGGCTATGACCCGTGATGGAGCAAATCATAATTCTTTATGGCATTTTTCCAAACTGAAAGAAAAAGCATTTTATAGTTTAGGAAATGGCAACCCACTCCAGTATGCTTGCCTGGAGAATTCCATGGGCAGAGGAGTCTGGTGGGCTACAGTCCATGGCGTCACAGAGAGTCATACACAACTGAAGCAACTAACACACAAGTATCTGGTTACATGAGCTCCCAAATCTTCCCTGGTCAGAAACTTAAAGTTGATAATTCATCAGCACAAACTCAAGAAAACAGCACACTAGATAACTTGTCCTTGGGTGCCCTTGATTATTCACAGGTCATTACAGTCCTAGGGCTATAGCACAGAAGATAGCTTGGTTATAAGGAAAATAAGAACTTACTTAATGCTCAGTGCACACAGTTCTATGCTGTGCTCCTTACAAACTCATTCTTTCCTCAAAACCATGGGAGAAAAATGTTACCTGCTCTATTTTAGGCACAGAAGTCACACAATTGTGAAATGACAGAATGATGATTGAAAGCCAGATTTATGTAGTATTTGCTTTAGCCCCTACAATACTTCCTCATACAGGATGCATAAGTGTTATAAGTGGTACTTGTAAACTATGTTGAGAAAAATATGAAACTCAAGCCAGATTCTCTTATGTGAGTGTTGAGCTAAACTTCCTTTTCAGAAGACCCTTTTGGAAGTTGAAGTTATGTTACATTGTTTTCCCATTTTGGTAACCACCCAGGTGATGATTTGGTAATCATTCAGTTATATGTTGTAAACACATGATATAGTAACTTAGAGAAATTTCCACTCATCCTTTGAGGTGAAGAATTGAAACCTTTGTAGAAGAGACTAATATTAAAAATCATTGCCCAAAACATTCATATCAAAGTAACCACCTACTAGAAATTGCTGTCTACTTGCTATCCTTTCCTTTAAGCACTCTCAGAGTTCTGCTTCCCTGGGAAATTGAAAGTCATTCAGTCGTGTCTGACTCTTTGAGACTCCATGGACCATAGTCTGCCATGTTCCTCTGTCCATGGAATTCTCCAGGCCAGAATACTGGAATGGGTAGCCATTCCCTTCTCCAGGGGATCTTCCCGACCCAGGGATCGAACCCAGATCTCGCACATTACAGGCAGATTCTTTACCAGCTGAGCTACCAGGGAAGCCCAAGAATACTGGAATGCATAGCCTATCCCTTCTCCAGAAGATCTTCCCAGCCCAGGAATCAAACCGTTGTCTCCTGAGTTACCAAGGAAGCCCTTTCAAGAGAATTTATATAAAGAGCCTCAGAATTAGCGTACGACCTTTATTCCACTCTCAGTCTCAAACCAATCGTCAATCTTGGCCCATCAACTGCTGTCATTTTGTTTGTGAATGTAAAAACTTTCAATTTAGGTAGACTCTCTAGACTGGAGGCATCAACTGTAGGTAGATAACTCTTCATGTGTACCTTCAGTTCCAGTCAATCTCCAAGATCTACCCACAACATATTTAATTTTCTGAGCACTGTCTTGTACATGTGACACTTGCTTCATTACATTATCTGGCTAACTGAAGCCACTCACTTCTCCCTAAAGTACTTTCTTTAAAATGTTTTCCATTGGATTATGATTCAAGCTTGAAAATTCAAAAATGTTTACTCTTTCATATCAGTCATCTATAATTTTATTATTTATAATCTCCCACATGAATGTCTTTCCCAATTTTCACTGCCACTCTTTTCTCATAAATACTTATTAGTGTATCATCTTTAATACTTGCAAGTGGATACCCTGGCTCCAGAGTTGCTTTTATATATAATCATCCTAAAATGACTGCTAGATTAATTTCCTGAGCAGCGTTTTGATCATGACTTTTACAATTTCTAGGGTTTAAAACTTAACTATCTTTTGAATGTTATTTCAAAACCAAAAGTTTCCTCATCATTCACAATCCATCCTGAAACTATTGCTTAGTTTCCTAACACTTTCTTGCTCATGTGCTAAGTTTCACACAAATTAAACTATCCTATAAACATACATTATATATTACAAGGGCTCCATCATCTCTTTCTCTAGTTTGCTTAGTATTAGACTGATAGAAATCTAAGTCTTTTCCTCTTCCAGTAGGAAATACAGCACTAAAACATCAACTTCCTAGGATTAGATACTTCCTCCCATTGCTCCTTATGTCTCAGCTTGTAAAGAATCTGCCTACAATGCTAGAGACCTGGATTTGGATCCCTGGGCTGGGAAGATCCCCTGGACAAAGGAAAAGCTACCCACTCCAGTATTCTGGCCTGGAGAATTCCAGGGATTGTTTAGTCTGTGGAGTCACAAAGAACTGGACGCAACTGAGTGACTTTCACTTTCACTTCACTTTTGCACCAGTAGGAGGAACCACCATATTCTAAGCTGCTGAAATCTCAAAGTATGTACACATGACTCTCCCAGTACTCCCAAACTGTTGGCATTTAATCTCTGAATCTAAAGTCTGGGCCCTAAGTATTTATTCCTGTTTATAAGGTTATTTTTATGCTTGTGCTTAAAGAAAATAGAACAGTAGAGCAGACAGGAGCTCCCCTGAAGCACAATCATGGTGCATTCACATGTCTGACATGTTTTCCTTTCAAAATTATGCCAAAAAATTAGGGGTGCTCTGCCCTGTGACATTTGCCCTCACTAATAAGCAGTTTCTCAGCTTATATACCATGATACCATAAAGTCTGCCCTCACTCATCTCTCTAAACACACCTACTTTTGCTTCTATAATGTCCTCAAGCTTAAATGTGCTCTTCAAAGCAAAGTTCTACCTTGTCTTAAGTCATTTTCAAATCTTATTTACTTCATGTCTTATTTCCCTTGTTCTCTAATCAGAAGTTTTTCTTTGTTGAATTCCAAAGTGTTAAGCACTTTTCCTACACTGCTTTTTATTTTTATGCTGACAATATTGTTTGTATGTCTTTATCCAGATTCAGAAACACTGATAAGAGTTTACTGTTTTTCCTAAATTTCTGCATATCAGCATACAATCTCTCACAGTTTATTCTCCATATTACAAGTAATAACTAAAGAAAATACAGGAGTAATTTTTTCCCTGAAAGAATGAAACTGACATCTACTGGTTCAAGCTATATGGAGTATCATTGGTTGGTCCACTAAGAAAAAAAAAAAATGACTAATGATGTCTAAGAATCTGAGTTAATCCAGATGCTTCAGTTCTGCCTGGGTTGGTCAAGATGATAAAGTTATAATTTAAGTACTACTTTTATGAATGTGAGAACTGTTCATTTTATCAAATTCTCAATTCATTATAATATTATCCTTATTATTCTTAAACCCTTAGGGTATTTAGGATGAAATTGTACAACTCAGATGGCTAAATATATAAGGCAATATTGACTGAGTTTCAAAAATATGAAAGAGCAAATATATCCATATTATTTTTATGATTCTGTTCATTTAACTAAAAACATGAATAAGGTTCCAAAGCCTTTGATTATTTTAATAGAATGCAGTGAATTTTATCCCATCTGGTTCTACACATGAAAAAATCAGCCCAAAATTTGGAACAGGCCAATTTTACAGAGAGAAGAGCATAAAAGGCAGTTTCTTATGATCTTTCAGGAGAAAATGCACTTGAAATACTATGAGAAAGCCAGTCTTGTGATATTACTCATTATAAAAGGTCACTGCTCTACTCATTTATCACTATTTTATGGAAGAAGCAGAGTAGATTGTGTTTAGGTAGGTGCACTGCTGCTCAGAAGAGTTTAAAAAATTACCTGGTGTTAAGACAGACAGAGAAATTACTTGGCATATTGCAAACCAGAGTTTAGAAATATATTGCTAGTTCTAAACATCAGAAATATTTTAAGATATGAGAGTAGAACGAGAAATTTACACTGAAGGGACTATTCTCTTCTTTATAAGCATCTCCTCTTACCATGCTGCTGCTGCTGCTGCTGCTAAATTGCTTCTGTTGTGTCCAACTCTGTGCGGCCCCATAGATGGCAACCCACCAGGCTCCCCCATCCCTGGGATTCTCCAGGCAAGAACACTGGAGTGGGTTGCCATTTTCTTCTCCAGTGCACAAAAGTGAAACGTGAAAGTGAGGTCGCTCAGTCGTGTCCGACTCTTAGCGACCCTATGGAATGCAGCCCACCAGGCTCTTCTGTCCATGGGATTTTCCAGGCAAGAGTACTGGAGTGAGGTGCCACTGGCTGCCCTCTTACCATAAAGGGGGACTATTCACGAGTTTAATTAAAAAAAAAAAAAAAGGATACTCCCTGGGCATTTATGTTTCAATTCTCTATTACAGGTCACTAGAGAATAATTATGAGTAATAATAGATACTAACATAGGGAAAAAATGTACATAGAAATATTCCAACAGCTCAGATAAAGTAAAATAGACTTCTTAAAGACTACATAAATGCTAGTATACCAGATTCTATTCCCGGGTCAGGAAGATCCCCTGGAGAAGGAAATGGCAACCCACTCCAGTATTCTTGCCTGGAAAATCCCATGGACGGAGAAGCCTGGTGGGCTACAGTCCATGGGGTTGCAAAGAGTCAGACAAGACTGAGCAACTGAGCACTCACACCCACTATATTCATTACTGTAGAACTGGTAACTGGACTGAAAACTCATAAACAGCAGTTTTAAAAGCAGAATATAGAAAACCGTTCTTGCTAACTCCTCAAAAAAAAAAACATGTTGTGTACAAGTTACTTTGCTTTTCTGTTATATGCTTTCTATCATGTGAAAGAAGGAAAACTGTAAACCTATTTTGTATAATTCATTCATTAAGAGCCACGAATATAATATGAATGATTACAATTAAATGTGAAAATATAAAGCACATATGGTGTTACTATCATTTCAAGAACATTCTACACAATGATAATGAGCAGATAAAAAAAATACATCTGGCAAAATAAAGGAAAACATTTTCCCACTATTATTGATATTCACATTAATGGGAAAAAAGTAAAAATACAGTCTAATCAATTATTTCATATTAATATATAAAAAACAATATTGGACAAATTCAGGTTTAAATTTAAAAATGAAATTTATTTAAAAATCCATATTATTGTCAGTCATATAAAAGTTAACTTCACAAAGTTTTAGCCTGATTTTTGTGTGTGTGTGAAGAGTAAGCTGATCTTTCCTTCACTTAGACAGTTTCTAAATTTTCATAAGAATTTTAGAAAAATGTGCTTTCATTAATAAAAGTTGGATTCTACCACAAAAAGGAAAAAGTCTTGACAATATCTGTTTGAGTGCATCTGGCAAGGGAGCCACAAATTTAACTTCTGAGCATTTCTAAGGCAATGTGGTTCTTGAATAGGACTTTTGTTGGAGAACATAAGTAGGCATAATGAGCAGCCAATCATGAATTTCTCTTCTTTCACAGTCAGGAAATAAAGAAAATATGCAATAATATTATACTGTTCTAATTGGACATATTTATATTGCCTAGAAAATCCCATGGACAGAGGAGCCTGGTAGACTGCAGTCCATGTGGTCGCTAAGAGTCGGACACCACTGAGGGACTTCACTTTGACTTTTCACTCTCATGCATTGGAGAAGGAAATGGCAACCCACTCCAGTATTCTTGCCTAGAGAATCCCAGGGGTGGGGGAGACTGATAGGCTGCCATCTATGGGGTCGCACAGAATCAGACACGACTGAAGTGACTTAGCAGCAGCAGCAGCAGCAGTCCTAACTGAAATTTCTACCATATTGTGGCTATACCCTACANGGTGGGGGAAACTGATAGGCTGCCATCTATGGGGTCGCACAGAATCAGACACGACTGAAGTGACTTAGCAGCAGCAGCAGCAGCAGTCCTAACTGAAATTTCTACCATATTGTGGCTATACCCTACATATTAGTGATTCTCATTATTAGGGAGTTTATGAAGCCAAAGAAAGCTTACTTTTTCTTGGAAATCTTAAATTTTCTTACTTAAGTATAGAATTCTTTATACTGTGATGCTTCTCTCTTTTCACCAGTCAATTCTGCTTAAGCAGCTAAAATTTTGATTAGAAAACCTGTAGTCTACTGTTCTAGAGAACCAGAGACAAATCTAACAAAAGAGAGAGTCACTGAGGTTCAGTCCCAATTTTACATGTGAACTTGGCCTAAGTGGCTGCTCCCTAAACCACACTTACATAAGTCAGGACCCAAGCAGCACAAAGTTCAAAAACAGTTGAGATTTAATGTGTTACCCAATGCAAGAAAAACAAAGTTTGCAGTTTTAGTTTAGACAGGTTAAGTTATAGCTTTTAAAAAGGTGGAGATTGGGGGGAGTAAATAAAAATTCTCAAAGAAATATAACAGAATCTAGATTGTCTACAATATGCCACTCCCAATGTCCAAGATACAATTTAAAGTAGACGGGTGTATAGAAAATGCAGGAAAATGCAATCCTTTCTCAAGTGAAATATAGTCAACAGAGATAAACCTCAAGATGATCCAGATGGATGTTCCAGTTCAAGATGGAGCAGATGGATGGACATGTGCTCATCTCCTCCAGCAAGAGCATCAAAATCACCACTAGCTGTTGAATAATTATTTACAGGAGGATGCAAGAATCTACCAAAAAAAAAAAAAAAAACCCATGTCCAAAGACAAAGAAGCTGTAGCCAGATGGTAGGAGAGGAGCAATCAAGATAGAATAAAATTCCATACCTTGGGTGGGTGACCCACAAAGTGGAAAACAGTAATACCAAATAAGTTTTCCTATTATTGTGAAGGTTTGGAACCCCACACCAGGCTTCCCAGCCTGGAGACATGCCAAAGGGACTGGGAATCTCCAGGGACTCTGACCTTGAAGGCCAGAGGGATTTGATTACAAGACTTCCACAGCACTGGGAAAACTAGAGACTCCAGTCATGAAGGACACAAACTAAACTTTGTGTGCACCTAGACTCAAAGGAAAGGAGCAGAAACTCCACAGGTAACTGAACCAAAACTACCTGCTACTGTTGGAGGGTCCCCTGTGAAGCCATGGGTCAGCAGGGGCTCACCACAAGGACAGGGGGACTGGCAGCAGGTGTCTGGGAAGGTTGCCTTTGGTGTAAAACTCGGAGTTTGCCATTAACCTGAGCTTAGAGCCCTAGGTCCAAGAGCCAGGTCGCCTCAAGACAAAAACTACCAAGGAGGGAATGCAACCCTACCATCAGCAGATAATTGTTTTAAAGCTCTATTGAGCAAGGCCCTGCCCACCAGAGCAAGACTCAGTATTTCCCACCAGAAGACCTCCCCATTAGGAAGCTTACACAAGCCTCAGCCTCTTCCAACAGAAGGCAAACAAAAGAAACAAGAACAACAGTCCCATAGTGACTAAAAAACCACATTATAGAAAGTTAATCAGCATGAAAAAGCAGAAAGTTACATCCAAGATGGAGGACAAGATAAAATCCCGGGAAAAAAAAAAAAAAAAAACTAAATAAATTGGAGATAGGGAACCTTCTGAATGCAGACTACCAAAGACTAGCAAGGGGAGAAAAGAAAGCCCTCCTAAGTACTCAGTTCAAAGATACAGAGGAAAATAGTAGAATGGGAAAGACTAGAGGTCTCTTCAAGAGAGATACCAAGGGAATATTTCATTCAAAAATGGGCATAATCAAGGACAAAAAATGGTATGGACCTAACAGGAGAAGAAGATATTAAGAATACACAGAAGAACTATACAAGAAACATCTTCATGACCCAGATAACCATGATGGTGTGATCACCCACCTAGAGCCAGACATCCTGGAATGCAAAGTCAAGTGGGCCTTAGGAAGGATTACTACAAACAAAGCTAGTGGAGGTGATGGAATTCCAGTGGAGCTATTTCAAATCCTGGAAGATGATGTTGTGAAAGTGCTGCACTCAATATGCCAGCAAATTTGAAAAATTCAGCAGTGGCCATAGGACCAGAAAGGATCAGTTTTCATTCCAATCTCAAAGAAAGGCAATTCCAAAGAATGTTCAAACTACCACACAATTACACTCATCTCACACTAGCAAAGTAATACTCAAAGTTCTCCAAGGGAGACTTCAACACTATGGAAAATGAGAACTTCCAGATGTTCAAGCTGGATTTAGAAAAGGCAGAGGAACCAGAGATCAAATTTCCAGTTATGATCTATGCCAATTGGATCATAGAAAAAACAAGAGAATTCCAAAAGAGCATCTACTTCTACATCATTGACTATGCTAAAGTTGTTGACTGTGTGGATCACAACAAACTGTGGGAAATTCTTAAAGAGATGGGAATACCAGACCACCTTACCTACCTCCTGAGAAATCTGTATGCAGATCAAGAAGCAACAGCTAGAAGTAGACATGTAACACTGGAGGTTCCAAATTAGGGAAGGAGTATGTCAAGGCTGTACATTGTCACCCTGCTTACTTAACTTATATGCAGAGTGCACTCATTCCTTAATCCTCAGTAGAGGCCTATCCTTACCGCCCTACAGGAATTTATATTTTAAAACATAGCAGCTCTTTTCTATTCAATTTCCAGTTCTCTGAACTCAATTTCATTTAGCTTTATAGCATGTATCTCTAGTATCATCACCTTCTTGATTCATTTCATTCTTTTTCTTCTCTAGATATCCATGTTGATTGATCCTTTTACCCTTTAATTTTCCTTTTATATTGCTTCTAGCTTATTCTAACTCTCAAATATATGAGTTTCTCAAATTTCCTTCCTTGGCTGCCTTTCTCCATTGTCTTCTTTATTTTCTTCTTCCTTGGCCATCACTCCATCTGTATAGACTCAATTATCTCTTTAGTGTTCAGTTCAGTTTAGTTCAGTTCAGTTCAGTCACTCAGTCATGTCCGACTCTTTGCAACCCCATGAAATGCAGCAAACCAGGCTTCCCTGTCTATCATCAACTCCCGGAGTTCACTCAGACTCACATCCATCAAGTCAGTGATGCCATCCAACCATCTCATCCTCTGTCGCTCCCTTCTCCTCCTGCCCCCAATCCCTCCCAGCATCAGTCTTTTCCATGAGTCAACTCTTCACATGAGGTGGCCAAAGCACTGTAGTTTCAGCTTTAGCATCATTCCTTCCAAAGAAATCCCAGGACTGATCTCCTTCAGAATGGATTGGTTGGATCTCCTTGCAGCCCAAGGGACTCTCAAGAGTCTTCCCCAACACCACAGTTCAAAAGCATCAATTCTTCAGTGCTCTTTAGTGTAGTGACTGTGAAATTGAAAACTCTAGACTGGTACTCCATTCAGAGATTTTTTTTTAAGGTCAAATATGCCACATATGCATTTGACATCAGAAGGCTATATAATTCATTTTATTAAGAAACAGGCAATAAATTATTAAAAGTCATTTTTTCACCTACCAGATTAATATTCCCAAAGTCTAGTCTTTAATATGTTCTCCCTTTACTCAGAAATCTTTGATGGTTTCCCACTGGGCACCAAGTCAATGTGTCTGGCATCACCATCTAAGACCTCTTTAAGAGATATGACAGGTTGGCTAACTCGATGCTTCTCCCACTATTTTTAGTGCAATTTCCAGTCAGAGCTTACAAAAGAAAATGTACATGCCTCAAATTGTCTGGCAGCTGAGGTCTCTGCATATAACTTAGCTTCAAGGAATAGACACCCTTTCAGGAATTAGGATGAGAAAGTGGGAACATCAAATGGTAGGCACACAGATCTTCAGTAAATTACAGATATAGCTCCATGTTTCAGTTGTCTAAGAATGACCCCTGTCCAGTCAATTCCTATTTTGGGGGCACTGAGCTGCAGTGGCACCTCCTTTTCAATCATTCTCTTGCCCAATTATGTCAAAGGAGGCAACATTGCTTCTTGTGGTGACCACAGTGGTATTTTTTTCCTCTTTAAGTCAATTTTGTAATACAATTCTAAGTCTATGAAGTAATTCTGAAAGCTCAGCTCAGAATACCTCCTCTAGAATTTCCAATTATGCTATAAGATATGGCATCATCTGCTTAATTCCCTTTTGGTTTAAACTAGCTAGAGTGGCTGTGTGGGCACAAGAGGGCTGAGAGGAGCTACTCCACATTCAAGGTCAGGAGGGGTGGCTGTGAGGAGATACCTCATCCAAGGTAAGGAGCAATGGCTGTGCTTTGCTCGAGCAGCTGTGAAGAGATACCCAGTGAAACCCAAGTAAGACAGTAGGTGTTACAAGAGGGCATCAGAGGGCATACATACTGAAACCATAATCACAGAAAACTAGCCAGTCTGACCACACGGACCACAACCTTGTCTAACTCACTGAAACTGAGCCATGCACTGTGGGGCCACCCAGGATGGGCGGCTCATGGTGGAGAGGTCTGACAGAATGTGGTCCACTGGAGAAGGGAATGGCAAACCACTTCGGTATTCTTGCCTTGAGAACCCCATGATCAGTATGAAAAGGCAAAATGATTGGCTAGTGATAGCGGAACTCCTCAAGTCAGTAGGAGAAGGAAATGGCAACACACTCCAGGGTTCTTGCCTGGAGAATCCCAGGGAGGGCGGAGCCTGGTGGGCTGTGGTCCATGGGGTTGCCAAGAGTCGGACACGACTGAAGCGACTTAACAGCAGCAGCAGCAGCAGACAGGTCCGGTAAGTGCCCAATATGCTATTGGAAATCAGTGGAGAAATAACTCCAGAAAGAATGAAAGGATTGGAGCCAAAGCAAAAGCAATATCCAGTTGTGGATGTGACTGGTGATAGAAGCAACGTCTGATTCTGTAAAGAGCAATTTTGCATAGGAACCTGGAATGTCAGGTCCATGAATCAAGGCAAATTGGAAGTGGTCAAANTCTCCAGGGACTCTGACCTTGAAGGCCAGAGGGATTTGATTACAAGACTTCCACAGCACTGGGAAAACTAGAGACTCCAGTCATGAAGGACACAAACTAAACTTTGTGTGCACCTAGACTCAAAGGAAAGGAGCAGAAACTCCACAGGTAACTGAACCAAAACTACCTGCTACTGTTGGAAGGTCCCCTGTGAAGCCATGGGTCAGCAGGGGCTCACCACAAGGACAGGGGGACTGGCAGCAGGTGTCTGGGAAGGTTGCCTTTGGTGTAAAACTCGGAGTTTGCCATTAACCTGAGCTTAGAGCCCTAGGTCCAAGAGCCAGGTCGCCTCAAGACAAAAACTACCAAGGAGGGAATGCAACCCTACCATCAGCAGATAATTGTTTTAAAGCTCTATTGAGCAAGGCCCTGCCCACCAGAGCAAGACTCAGTATTTCCCACCAGAAGACCTCCCCATTAGGAAGCTTACACAAGCCTCAGCCTCTTCCAACAGAAGGCAAACAAAAGAAACAAGAACAACAGTCCCATAGTGACTAAAAAACCACATTATAGAAAGTTAATCAGCATGAAAAAGCAGAAAGTTACATCCAAGATGGAGGACAAGATAAAATCCCGGGAAAAAAAAAAAAAAAAAACTAAATAAATTGGAGATAGGGAACCTTCTGAATGCAGACTACCAAAGACTAGCAAGGGGAGAAAAGAAAGCCCTCCTAAGTACTCAGTTCAAAGATACAGAGGAAAATAGTAGAATGGGAAAGACTAGAGGTCTCTTCAAGAGAGATACCAAGGGAATATTTCATTCAAAAATGGGCATAATCAAGGACAAAAAATGGTATGGACCTAACAGGAGAAGAAGATATTAAGAATACACAGAAGAACTATACAAGAAACATCTTCATGACCCAGATAACCATGATGGTGTGATCACCCACCTAGAGCCAGACATCCTGGAATGCAAAGTCAAGTGGGCCTTAGGAAGGATTACTACAAACAAAGCTAGTGGAGGTGATGGAATTCCAGTGGAGCTATTTCAAATCCTGGAAGATGATGTTGTGAAAGTGCTGCACTCAATATGCCAGCAAATTTGAAAAATTCAGCAGTGGCCATAGGACCAGAAAGGATCAGTTTTCATTCCAATCTCAAAGAAAGGCAATTCCAAAGAATGTTCAAACTACCACACAATTACACTCATCTCACACTAGCAAAGTAATACTCAAAGTTCTCCAAGGGAGACTTCAACACTATGGGAAATGAGAACTTCCAGATGTTCAAGCTGGATTTAGAAAAGGCAGAGGAACCAGAGATCAAATTTCCAGTTATGATCTATGCCAATTGGATCATAGAAAAAACAAGAGAATTCCAAAAGAGCATCTACTTCTACATCATTGACTATGCTAAAGTTGTTGACTGTGTGGATCACAACAAACTGTGGGAAATTCTTAAAGAGATGGGAATACCAGACCACCTTACCTACCACCTGAGAAATCTGTATGCAGATCAAGAAGCAACAGCTAGAAGTAGACATGTAACACTGGAGGTTCCAAATTAGGGAAGGAGTATGTCAAGGCTGTACATTGTCACCCTGCTTACTTAACTTACATGCAGAGTGCACTCATTCCTTAATCCTCAGTAGAGGCCTATCCTTACCGCCCTACAGGAATTTATATTTTAAAACATAGCAGCTCTTTTCTATTCAATTTCCAGTTCTCTGAACTCAATTTCATTTAGCTTTATAGCATGTATCACTAGTATCATCACCTTCTTGATTCATTTCATTCTTTTTCTTCTCTAGATATTCATGTTGATTGATCCTTTTACCCTTTAATTTTCCTTTTATATTGCTTCTAGCTTATTCTAACTCTCAAATATATGAGTTTCTCAAATTTCCTTCCTTGGCTGCCTTTCTCCATTGTCTTCTTTATTTTCTTCTTCCTTGGCCATCACTCCATCTGTATAGACTCAATTATCTCTTTAGTGTTCAGTTCAGTTTAGTTCAGTTCAGTTCAGTCACTCAGTCATGTCCGACTCTTTGCAACGCCATGAAATGCAGCAAACCAGGCTTCCCTGTCTATCATCAACTCCCGGAGTTCACTCAGACTCACATCCATCAAGTCAGTGATGCCATCCAACCATCTCATCCTCTGTCGCTCCCTTCTCCTCCTGCCCCCAATCCCTCCCAGCATCAGTCTTTTCCATGAGTCAACTCTTCACATGAGGTGGCCAAAGCACTGCAGTTTCAGCTTTAGCATCATTCCTTCCAAAGAAATCCCAGGACTGATCTCCTTCAAAATGGATTGGTTGGATCTCCTTGCAGCCCAAGGGACTCTCAAGAGTCTTCCCCAACACCACAGTTCAAAAGCATCAATTCTTCAGTGCTCTTTAGTGTAGTGACTGTGAAATTGAAAACTCTAGACTGGTACTCCATTCAGAGATTTTTTTTTAAGGTCAAATATGCCACATATGCATTTGACATCAGAAGGCTATATAATTCATTTTATTAAGAAACAGGCAATAAATTATTAAAAGTCATTTTTTCACCTACCAGATTAATATTCCCAAAGTCTAGTCTTTAATATGTTCTCCCTTTACTCAGAAATCTTTGATGGTTTCCCACTGGGCACCAAGTCAATGTGTCTGGCATCACCATCTAAGACCTCTTTAAGAGATATGACAGGTTGGCTAACTCGATGCTTCTCCCACTATTTTTAGTGCAATTTCCAGTCAGAGCTTACAAAAGAAAATGTACATGCCTCAAATTGTCTGGCAGCTGAGGTCTCTGCATATAACTTAGCTTCAAGGAATAGACACCCTTTCAGGAATTAGGATGAGAAAGTGGGAACATCAAATGGTAGGCACACAGATCTTCAGTAAATTACAGATATAGCTCCATGTTTCAGTTGTCTAAGAATGACCCCTGTCCAGTCAATTCCTATTTTGGGGGCACTGAGCTGCAGTGGCACCTCCTTTTCAATCATTCTCTTGCCCAATTATGTCAAAGGAGGCAACATTGCTTCTTGTGGTGACCACAGTGGTATTTTTTTCCTCTTTAAGTCAATTTTGTAATACAATTCTAAGTCTATGAAGTAATTCTGAAAGCTCAGCTCAGAATACCTCCTCTAGAATTTCCAATTATGCTATAAGATATGGCATCATCTGCTTAATTCCCTTTTGGTTTAAACTAGCTAGAGTGGCTGTGTGGGCACAAGAGGGCTGAGAGGAGCTACTCCACATTCAAGGTCAGGAGGGGTGGCTGTGAGGAGATACCTCNGAAAAAAGTAGGGAAAACCACTAGACCATTCAGGTATGACCTAAATCAAATCCTTTATGATTATACAGTGGAAGTGAGAAATAAATTTAAGGGCCTAGATCTGATAGATAGAGTGCCTGATGAACTATGGAATGAGGTTCGTGACATTGTACAGGAGACAGAGATCAAGACCATCCTCAAGGAAAAGAAATGCAAAAAAGCAAAATGGCTGTCTGGGAAAGCCTTTCAAATAGCTGTGAAAAGAAGAGAAGCGAAAAGCAAATGAGAAAAGGAAAGATAAAAGCATCTGAATGCAGAGTTCCAAAGAAGAGCAAGGAGAGATAAGAAAGCCTTCCTTAGCAATCAGTGCAGAGAAATAAAGGAAAAGAACAGAATGGAAAAGACTAGAGATCTCTTCAAGAAAAGTAGAGATACCAAGGGAACATTTCATGTAAAGATGGGCTCGATAAAGGACAGAAATGAATGGTCTGGACCTAACAGAAGCAGAAGATATTAAGAAGAGGTGGAAAGAATACACAGAAGAACTGTACAAAAAAAATCTTCATTACCCAGATAATCACGATGGTGTGGTCACTCACCTAGAGCCAGACATCCTGGAATGTGAAGTCAAGTAGGCCTTAGAAAGCATCACTATGAACAAACCTAGTGGAGGTGATGGAATTCCAGTGGAACTATTTAAAATCCTGGAAGATGATGCTGTGAAAGTGCTGCACTCAATATGCCAGCACATTTGGAAAACTCAGCAGTGACCACAGGACTAGAAAATGTCAATTTTCATTCCATTCCCAAAGAAAGGCAATACCAAAGAATGCTCACACTACCACACAATTGCATTCATCTCACACGCCAGTAAAGTAATGCTCAAAATTCTCCAAGCCAG
>SJYW01000900.1:766193-821822 GCA_006410735.1 Raphicerus campestris | reverse complement strand
GAGAAAAGGAAAGATAAAAGCATCTGAATGCAGAGTTCCAAAGAAGAGCAAGGAGAGATAAGAAAGCCTTCCTTAGCAATCAGTGCAGAGAAATAAAGGAAAAGAACAGAATGGAAAAGACTAGAGATCTCTTCAAGAAAAGTAGAGATACCAAGGGAACATTTCATGTAAAGATGGGCTCGATAAAGGACAGAAATGAATGGTCTGGACCTAACAGAAGCAGAAGATATTAAGAAGAGGTGGCAAGAATACACAGAAGAACTGTACAAAAAAAATCTTCATTACCCAGATAATCACGATGGTGTGGTCACTCACCTAGAGCCAGACATCCTGGAATGTGAAGTCAAGTAGGCCTTAGAAAGCATCACTATGAACAAACCTAGTGGAGGTGATGGAATTCCAGTGGAACTATTTAAAATCCTGGAAGATGATGCTGTGAAAGTGCTGCACTCAATATGCCAGCACATTTGGAAAACTCAGCAGTGACCACAGGACTAGAAAATGTCAATTTTCATTCCATTCCCAAAGAAAGGCAATGCCAAAGAATGCTCACACTACCACACAATTGCATTCATCTCACACGCCAGTAAAGTAATGCTCAAAATTCTCCAAGCCAGTCTTCAGCAATACATGAACCATGAACTTCCTGATGTTCAAGCTGGTTTTAGAAAAGGCAGAGGAACCAGAGATCAAATTGCCAACATCCTCTGGATCATGGAAAAAGCAAGAGAGTTCCAGAAAAACATATATTTCTGCTTTATTGACTATGTCAAAGCCTTTGACTGTGTGGCTCACAATAAACTGGAAAATTCTGAAAGATATGGGAATACCAGACCACCTGACCTGACTCTTGTGAAACCTATATGCATATCAGGATGCAAGAGTTAGAACTGGACATGGAACCACAGACTGGTTCCAAATAGGAAAAGGAGTACATCAAGACTGTATATTGTCACCTTGCTTATTTAACTTATATGCAGTGTACATCATGAGAAACAGTGGGCTGGAAGAAGCAGAAGCTGGAATCAAGATTGCCGGGAGAAATTTCAATAACCTCAGATATACAGATGACACCACCCTCACGGCAGACAGTGAAAAGGAATTAAAGAGCCTCTTGATGAAAGTGAAAGAAGAGAGTGAAAAAGTTGGCCTAAAGCTCAACATTCAGAAAACGAAGATCATGGCATCTGGTCCCATCACTTCATGGGAAATAGATGGGGCAACAGTGGAAACAGTGTCAGACTTTATTTTGGGGGGCTCCACAATCACTGCAGATGGTGTCTACAGTCATGAAATTAAAAGACGCTTACTCCTTGGAAGGAAAGTTATGATCAACCTAGATAGCATATTAAAAAGCAGAGACATTACTTTGCCAACAAAGGTCCATCTAGTCAAGGCTATAGTTTTTCCAGTAGACACGTATGGATGTGAGAGTTGGACTATAAAGAAAGCTGAACGCTGAAGAATTGATGCTTTTGAACTGTGGTGCTGATGAAGACTCTTGAGATTCCCTTGGACTGCAAGGAGATCCAACTAGCCCATTCTAAAGGAGATCAGTCCCGGGTGCTCCTTTGAAGGACTGATTCTGAAGCTGAAACTCCAATCCTTTGGCCACCTCATGAGAAGAGTTGACTCAGTGGAAAAGACCCTGATGCTGGGAGGGATTGGGGGCAGGAGAAGTGGATGACAGAGGATAAGATGGCTGGATGACATCACCGACTCGATGGACATGAGTTTCTAAACTCTGGGAGTTGGTGATGGACAGGGAAGCCTGGCGTGCTGTGATTCCTGGGGTCACAAAGTGTCGGGCACGACTGAGCAACTGAACTGAGCTAGAGTGGATTATACCATATACAACTGAATCCTGGCAAATATACCCCCACAAAATCCATAGCTAACCTACCCACAGACCACATCCTTTGTTACAAACTCATATAACTCATACACCAGGAAAATTTAGCAACTTGTTATTCCTCTTTATAGCTTTCTGTTTCTAATTTTGCCCTTCTGCAATATCTTTGCTTCAACCATTCCTTCTAAGTGTTGGCTTAACTATCTCTCCCTCTGATTCCCATATATTCTGAAGCTCTCCATTCTTACAAAGCTTACCTCCTCCTTGTGTGTGAGCTTGCTCAATTGCTTCAGTCATGTCCAACTCTGTGACCCTATGGATGGTAACCTGACAGGATCCTCTGTCCATGGGGATTCGCCAGGCAAGAGTACTGAAGTGCGTAGCCATGCCCTCTTCCAAGGAATCTTCCTGACCAAGGGATCAAACCCACGTCTCTTCTGCTTCCTGCATTGGCAGGTGGGTTCTTTATCATTAGTACCACCTGGGAAGTCCTACCTTCTCCTTAAAGCTTTATTAATATTCCCAGCCAGAACAGTACCTTTCTTTCAACTTTTCACAGTATTTTACTTACACATATTTAACCCACTCAGTTAGGTACTGTCTGCACTTAACTGCGAATGTTTGAGGGCTTCCCAGGTAGTGCAGGGGTAAAGAACCTGCCTGCCAGTGCAGGAGACAGAGACACAGAGATGTGGGTTTGATCCCTGGGTCTAGAAAAACCTCAGGAGTAGGAAATGGCAACCTACTCCAGTATTCTTGCCCAGAAAATTCCATGGGCAAAGAAGCCTGGCAGGCTAAATTCCTTGGGTCTCAGAGAGTCGGACATGAGGCTATAAATGTTTTAGAGGCAATAAAATCTAATTTCTAATTGTATTACAATCACCTAACAAACCACACCACTTGTTTTGCCAAACAGTGCTCCACATGGCCCCAGTTAACTCAAGTCTTTTCCTCCAGGCTGAAGTCCTAGCAATAGATAACTTTGTCCTTCCTTCTATGTTTAATAGCAACTGGAAGAGCCCTTGTAGCATCTGTGTGAACAATTAATTAACAGTTAACTTGAATTACTTGAATAACAGTTTTTCAACTCTGTGTGAAAATTTCTCTAATGAAAGAGATAGTTATCATAGAAATTACAAGTCAAAGATACTTCACCTTACTATCCATTTCTTGCCTTTCTGGCTATTGGACACTACATTCCTTGATAATTATGCAGCAAACATCACAAAAAATGGGATTTTAGTTGCAACATTGATAATCTTCAAAAATCTGAATTAATTTTTGCTGAGGGGTACAGCATTTCTGGTATAGTAAATCTCTTTTTGCTTGAGTAATGTATTTTCTTGTTTTAGAAAAAGATGGGTTTAGGTTTGTTACTTTTGCTTGCAGAGAAAAAGTGAACCCACAACATGTTCTATAGTGACAAGTACTAAGAGTTGGGTTGAATACTTAGCTAGTCCATGACCTGAAATGGAATGAATTGTGTCAAATTAGACTTCAGTAAATATTTGGAGATTGAATGCATGTGTGATTTTTTTTTTTTTTTTTTTTTTTTTTTTGAGGAATTTTCAAGAATTAAACAGGGTAATGAGGGAGATTTTAGGAAGCAAATGTACTCATCAAAGTATAGCAATGAAGAGACTTTGATCTGCCTGGACACTGACTTGACCCTTCATCAGGATAAATCAATGCAGCAAAATAAATTATCATGGCTTTGATTCAGAACTAGTTTTGAAATGCTGGGAATGAAACAGATCAAATGAGAGAATCAAAGGAGATGAGGTCCATGAAAGCACAAAGAACAATATCAAACACAACACAAATGTTTAAAAGTCTATAATTAAAATAAAAGTAAGCTAGGAATGCCAGGGAAGCAGTTTCCAATTAGTGTCATTTGTCACTAGCCAATATGATTTAACACTGGGCAAGATTCTGTGACAAGTCATCTTCTTTGGGAGTTTAGATGTAGCCCAATAATTTGATGAAGTTTTTTACACGAACCTTCATAGGAAACTTTCTTCATTTATTTGTACATTTAAGAAACTTTCCATATATCAAAGTAAACTTTTTTTGTTCATTTGAAAATTCCTGTTTTGCGAGAACTTGGTTCAGACAGCAAAAAGTATTACCACTTTCTTTTCACAAAAATAGGATTGATACCTGGGGCAATGTATGTTATGCAAAATATTCACTTTAGCAGCTGAAATGAGAATCCTCATTTTAATATAGTTTCCAGAGGCTTAGACCATGGTTTGAACCATAATTACCTGCAGGGAAAAATTTAAAGATCAAAAATGTCCATTTGCTTCCTTAACCCAAATCTAGTATTTTCTCTGTTGGAAACTGACTTTGATTTCTTCTGAAAAAAATATTTAAGTTTCAGTGTACTGCTTAGAATTGCTAAAGAGAGTAAGGTAGTATGCTGCTGCTGTTAAGTCTCTTCAGTCCTGTCCAACCTATGCAACCCATAGATGGCAGCCCACCAAGCTCCCCCATCCCTGGGATTCTCCAGGCAAGAACACTAGAGTGGGTTGCCATTTCCTTCTCCAATGCATGAAACTAAAAAGTGAAAGTGAAGTCGCTCAGTCGTGTCTGACCCCCAGCGACCCCATGGACTGCAGCCAAGTTCCTCTTTCCATGGGATTTTCCAGGCAAGAGTACTGGAGTGGGTGCCATTGCCTTCTCCATATAAAATGTTTTTAAAAATGCAATGTTATCAAAATAATAGTTTATATATAGGAAAAATTACTGTTCTGGTGAATTAATGAGTAATTGTAACTCACATTTTCTTGGAACTCATTCTCTTATAGGATAACATGCTTTCAAGTGAATTTTATTATTTATATAATATGTGAAGCTGAGAAATATGGGTTTTGTTCGCTTTGGTGCACATCAATAGAATTTTACACTTACTTGTTTAAGGAGTGTCCCTGTGAACTCAAAATATTAAGACTCCATGAAGCTCACCTAAAATATAGCTCAGATTGAAATACTTACATTTGAGTATATGATCTTATAATCTGAGTGGCTATAAGCCATTTGCTAGAAAAATAACTTTCTCTAAATCTGATTCTTATTCCACTACTGAATAAACTATCTCTAACCAAAACTGTGATAGAGGTAATAGGATGATGGAAATTAAATAAATCCTTTTTGAAAAACATTACTCTCCTTGATTAAACATGTCTTGCTTCCCCGTTTATCTTGGTCTCCTTGATATTTACTGGGTTAATCTTTTTCTTTTTATAAATCATTTGGTTAGCTTTCTAACCTAAGATTAAAAAAAAAAAACAGGTATAAAATACTAAGAGCAATATGACATTCACATCTGTATGTTTCATTTACACTTTTTGTCATGCTATGCCCTTGCAAAATCTATTAACTCTAAAATAATTTTTGCATTGTTAATAAAACTGTATTACTAAAGTATGGTTTTAGAACTCTAAGTTCTTTATAAAACCCTTTGGTGTGTATACCTCATTACTATGTGAAATTTATAAGTAATAAGTAAATTATCAGAAAGTATAAAATGATGGCAAATTAAACTGGTAGTTAAATAAATAACTGTGTTTTAGTTAAATGTATTTTATTAAGTGGCGGAAAAATTTCTGAGAGAGAAAAAATGTAAAAATAGGAATAAAATTATTAGAATGGTGTAAAAAGAGAGCTAGGTTGGTTTTACAATTACTGATATCTAGAGGCAATGGCAACCCACTCCAGTACTCTTGCCTGGAGAATCCCATGGACGGAGGAGCCTGGTAGGCTGCAGTCCATGGGGTCATGAAAAGTCAGAAATGACTGAGCGACTTCACTTTCACTTTTCACTTTCGTACATTGGAGAAGGAAAGGGCAATGCACTCCAGTGTTCTTGCCTGGAGAATCACAGGGACGGGGGAGCCTGGTGGGCTGCTGTCTATGGGGTCGCGCAGAGTCGGACATGACTGAAGCGACTTAGCAGCAGCAGCAGCAGAGGCTGTAATAAAAAAAATAGAAGATTCTCTATATATATATGCATAAAATTATTCTCCAAGCTAGGTTTCAACAGTACATGAACCAAGGACTATCAAATGTTCAAGCTGGATTTAGAAAAGGCAAAGGTACCAGAGATCAAATTACCAGCATCCACTGGATCATAGATAAAGCAAGAGAATTTCAGAAAAACATCTACTTATACATCATTGTGACTGTGTGAATCACAACAAACTGTGGAAAGTTCTAAAGAGATGGGAATACTAGACCACCTTACCTGCCCCCTGGGAAATCTGTATGCAGGTCAAGAAGCAAGAGACAGATATGGAACAACAGACTGATTGCAAATTGGGAAAGGTGTAGATCAAGACTGTATACTGTCACCCTGTTTATTTAATTTATATGCAGAGTACATATATACATTATATGCAAAATGCCAGACTAGATGAAGCACAAGTTGGAATCAAGATTGCCAGGAGAAATATCAATAACCTCACATATGCAGATGATATTATCCTAATGGCAGGAAGGGAAGAGCTTCTAAAGAGCCTCTTGATGAAGGTGAAAGAGGAGAGTGAAAAAGCTGGCTTAGAACTCAACATTCAAAAACTAAGATCATAGCATCTGGTCCCATCACTTCATGACAAATAGATGGGGAAACAATGGAAACAGTGAGAGATTTTATTTTCTTAGGCTCCAGAAACACTGCAGATGGTGACTGCAGCCGTGAAATTAAAAAGTGCTTGCTCCTTGAAAGAAAAATAATGACCAACCTAGACAGCATATTCGAAGAATATTACTTTGCTGACAAAAGTCCATATAGTCAAAGCTTCGGTTTTTCCAACAGTCATGTATGGATGTGAGAGTTGGATCATAAAGAAATCTGAGCGCCAAAAAACTGATGCTTTTGAACTGTGGTGTTGGAGAAGACTCTTGAGAGTCCCTTGGACAGCAAGGAGATCCAACCAGTCTATCCTAAAGGAAATCAGTCCTGAATATTCATTGGAAGGACTGATGCTGAAGTTGAAGCTCCAGTACTTTGGACAGTTGATGCAAAGACCTGACTTACTGGAAAAGACCCTGATGCTGGGAAAGATTAAAGGTGGGAGGAGAAGGGGACGACAGAGGATGAGATGGTTGGATGGCATCACTGACTTGATGGACATGAGTTTGAGCAAGCTCCAGGGGTCTGTGATGGGCAGGGAAGCCTGGAGTACTGCAGTCCATGGGGTCAGAAAGAGTTGGACACGACTGAGTGACTGAACTGAGACCATTGTTAGGAAGGACTCTGTAGGTTCTAAAGTGATATTACAAAGCACCAAAATATTCACTATATTATGAAAATCAAAATATCATCCTGAGAGTTGATCCTTTCCTACTCATGGGCAGAAAGGTTTGAAAGTGAGAAAATTAGAAAATCACCTTTAACATTAGGAAATCAAATATCCAAAAGCTTTTATTTTCTAGAAATGAACATTTCAAAGCTCAAGACCATTTAGTAGTAGTCTACAATGAGAGAAGCATTTTAAACACAGTATCTGTGACTCAAAACTCATTATCTTACAGAAAGCGGTAAACATATATATGGGTAAAGCGAGGCAAAGTACTGTGATAAGTGTTAGTTGATTTGATAGATCTAACTACAAACTGATTATCCTTATGCATTTGTTTTACTACCATTAGTTAGTAATCTCTAGCAACCCACTCCAGTGTTCTTGTCTGGAGAATCCCAGGGACAGGGGAGCCTGGTGGGCTGTCATCTATGGGCTTGCACAGAGTCGGACATGACTGAAGCGACTTAGCAGCAACAGCAGCATACCATGGAAAACAAATGGTGAGGAAAGAGACTGGAATAGGGGAAAAAAATATCTATTAGGAATCGAGAGCAGAGAACTGGTGGGTGAAATGGAGAGCAAACATGAGATGGGATAGGATGGAAAGGAAAGGAAAGGCTGAGCAAATATAGAGACAAGTTATAAGAGATGGTGTCTTATCAGTTTAGCCTCCTCCCAAAGCAGGCCTGAGGAAGAATTTAGCTGTAAAGAGGGATGAGGAAGTAAAGCAGGAATGGAGGATATGCTTATGATCATGTTACAGAATTCACTTCCTAGTTGGTGCTTAGTGGTAAAGAACCTGCCTGCCAATGCGAGACATAAGAGATGCCGGTTCAATTCCTAGGCCAGGAAGATCCTCCAGAGAAGGAAATGGCAACCAACTCCAGTATTCTTACCTGGAGAATCCCATGGACAGAAGAGCCTGGCAAGCTCTGGTCCATAGGATCACAAAGAGTTAGACATTGAAGTTACTTAGCATGCACTCACAAGAGCACTCTTAAGTAATGCAAATCCCCCTGTAGAATAATTTCACTATAGGTGGAAAATGGAGAATTTACCATTAAATTCTGCCCTGTATTTGTTGAGGGTTAACCTTAAGAGACTGGAGAAGGAAATGGCAACCCACTGCAGTATTCTTGCCTGGAGAATCCCACGGACAGAGGAGCCTGGTGAGCTACAGTCCACGGGGTCGCCAAAAGTTGGACACGACTGAGCGACCTCACTTTCACTTTCACTTTCAACCTTAAGAGAACTAAATAATTGTCTCCCATTTCTATCTGTATCTGGCTTGGAGAAACTCCTCTGGCCCCTGAGAAAACCTCTAGGCAGAAGGTGCTTAATGTCAGCGCTTTCAAAATGGTCCTCTGAAACAGCAGGGGAACTCAGGCAGAGGAATTTGGGGCAGGACATCAAGCTCTACTGGGCTTGCCTAGTGACTCAGTGGTAAAGAATTCACCTTCAGTGCAGGAGACATGTGTTCAATCTCTGAGTTGAACGATTCTCCAGAGAAGGA
Organism: Raphicerus campestris; assembly: GCA_006410735.1. Classification (NCBI taxonomy): domain Eukaryota; kingdom Metazoa; phylum Chordata; class Mammalia; order Artiodactyla; family Bovidae; genus Raphicerus; species Raphicerus campestris. The sequence continues at coordinate 813,154 of SJYW01000900.1, read as the reverse complement.
AACATCCTCTGGAGAAGGAAATGGCAGCCCACTGCAGTAGTCTTGCTTGAGAAATCCCATGGACAGAGGAGCCTGGCAACCTAGTCTATGGAGTCACAAAAGACTCAGATGTGACTTAACAGCTAAACACCACCAACAATCAAGCCCTACTGAAGATGGAAAAGGCAATGCTCTCCTTCCTGGCAGCTGAAGTACAACATTATGTGTACCCAAGATTCCAGCTGATTGATAGCTCTCTTCAACAGACATGTTCCATGTGTCACATATCCCTTTCCACCAGGATCCCTTCCCTTCTACTCTGCCAAGTGAGACTCTACCATTGCTCATTTATTTAGGGAGATTGGGAAAGGCTTTTCCCCTCATGCTCATCCTCCATGCAGCACACTGATTAAGGCCTTTTGTTTTTTCTTCCATCCCAGTGGGAGGATGTCACTAACGTAAAATAATAATAAAGACTATTCCCACATTAGCATATCTGAGTTACGCTTTGAATGTGGTCAGTAACAGGCAAGAGAAAAGTTTATTTATTTACCTTTCACCATGTGGTGGCTCAGACAGTAAAGAATCTGCCTGCTATGTGAGAAACCTGGGTTCAATCCCCGGGTTGGAAAGATCCCCTGGAGAAGGGAAAACTACCCACTCCAGTATTCTGGCCTGGAGAATTCCATGGACAGAAGAGCCTGGTGGCCTACAGTCCATTGGGTCACAAAGGGTTAGACATGACTGAGTGACTTTCACTTTCACAATGTTTCATTCAGGAGAATTGGAAAGTTTTAAAAGGTGAGACCACATATATGGCACCCTGTATTTGCCCTTGTCTGTCCAGTATAGAAGAGGATAATGGAGAGAGGGCAGAAGCGACCCAGGGAGCTTCAGTTCAGTTCAGTTGCTCAGTTGTGTCCAACTCCTTGCAACCCCATGGACTGCAGCACACCAGGCTTCCCTGTCCCATCACCAACTTCTGGAGTCTACTCAAACTCATGTCCATCATGTCAGTGATGCCACCCAACCATCTCATTCTCTGTCATCCCCTTCTCCTCCCGTCTTCAGTCTTTCTCAGGGTCAAGTTCTCTTCCAACAAGTTGGTTCTTTGCATCAGGTGGCCAAAGTATTAGAGTTTCGGCTTCAACATCAGTCCTTCCAATGAATATTCAGGACTGATTTCCTTTAGGATAGACTGGTTGGATCTCCTTAAAATCCAAGGGACTCTCAAGAGTCTTCTCCAACACAACAGTTCAAAAGCATCAATTCTTTGGCACTCAGTTTTCTTTATGGTCCAACTCTCATATCCATACATGACCACGGGAAAAACTATAGCTTTGACTAGACAGATCTTTGTCAGCAAAAGCAAAGAACTTTGTCTCTGCTTTTTAATACGCTGTCTAGGTTGGTCATAGTTTTTCTTCCAAGGAGCAAGCATCTTATAATTTTATGGCTGCAATCACCATCTGCAGTGATTCTGGAGCCCAAGAAAATAAAGTCTCTCACTGTTTTCATTGTTTCCCCATCTATTCGCCATGAAGTGATGGGACCAGATGCCATGATCTTAGTTTTCTGGATGTTGAGTTTTAAACCAACTTTTTCAATCTCCTCTTTCACTTTCATCAAGAGTCTCTTTAATTCTTTTTCACTTTCTGCCATGAGTGTGGTGTCATCTGCATATCTGAGGTTAATGAGATTTCTCCCAGCAATCTTGATTTCAGCTTGTGCTTCATACAGCCCAACATTTCACATGATGTACTCTGGATATAAGTTAAATAAGCAGGGTGACAATATATAACCTTGACATATCGCTTTTCCGATTTGGAACCAGTCTGCTGTTCCATGCCCAGTTCTAACTGTCGCCTCCTGACCTGCATACATATTTCTCAGGACGCAGAGCAGATGGTCTGGTATTCCCATCTCTTTCAGAATTTTCCACAGTTTGTTGTGATCCACACAGTCAAATGTTTTGACATAGTCAATATTGCAAAATTGGATTTTTTTTGGAACTCTTGCTTTTTCGATGATCCAGCAGATGTTGGCAATTTGATCTCTGGTTCCTCTGTCTTTTCTAAGTCCAGCTTGTACATATGGAAGTTCACATACTGCTGAAGCTTGGCTTGGAGAATTTTGAACATTACTTTGCTAGCATGTGAGATGAGTGCAGTTGTGTGGTAGTTTGAACATTCTTTAGCATTGCCTTTCTTTGACTTTCTTTGTGGAGATTAGGGAAAAAGAAGAGATCACAAAGTGTGAAGGGAACTCATGGATGCTTATCCAAGATAGACCCTACATCATCACTGGAGACTTGATAGAGGTGAGAAAGATACATTTTGCAGCTGACCCCAGACACTGTATGCATGAATTATTATCTAGGAAATTGTCTTCACTTTCCTAGGCATCATGGGTACCCAGAGTGTGTTACCCATGCACATAACTAATTTTTTATAATGTGTGTCATACATGCCAGGTGCTGTGATGTGCTATATGCTGGTGACACTAGTGAATAAATAGATATAGTCCCTGCCTTCATGTGATTTAGAGTCATATAATGTTAGAGAACACCCCATCAATGATTCCTTTTTCTGCTTCCCTCAGTTCACATCTGTCTTATTTCCCTCTTGAGTCTTCTTTTACATCCTGCCTTACTTGTGGGCAGGGCTGGTCTCATCTAACAGATTAAGAACTCCCTGAGGGTACAGACTGCTTCTTTTGCCACACAAATACTAACTGACTGTGACTGATGGCCAGAGACAGCAGAGATGAGTGATGGTCTCATTTAGTGTCCGGCAGAAGTCTTGATTTGAGCATCGCAAGCCTACGGTGTGTTTGACCTAATCTGCTCGGCTGTATGCACAACTGTGGAGAAGGTTCTTTGCCTGAAGGAGTCTTCCTCCTCTTACTTTTTATCTTCAAAGCAGCATACTTAGTGATTAAAGCCATATGTGTTACACTTATTATGGAAACAACATTGAAGCTTTAGGTTTAAAAATGATGGGAAAAAGTTCAACTTTTGGCCACTGCTTTTAAGTTTCTGGGAATGAATATTCAAAGTGATATTCTTTAACAGAACATTTTGAAGTTTCCAGCACTGTGTGATTATATAAGCAGTTATAATATTAGGGAATAGCCCAAGGACTAAAGTGGAACAACATGGTGAAAAGGACAAGGACTTTAGATTGAGAATCAGTAGTAGTCATTGTATGAATTTGAACAAGTAAATTAATCTCTCGGGATCTCAGCTTCATGTTTAAAATAGGGTGTTAATACCTCTGTAAAAGATTTATAAGGATTAAATGAGAAAATTCATGTGGAGTATTTCATATATTATACAGTTGTCACAAATGATGCCTATTTATTTCTAAGGTAGATACAGCAAATATTTGCCAAGTGTCCCTACTTGATTCATGATCAGTTAGATGTGCTATGTGCTGTGATAAGTTGCTCAGTCGTGTTTGACTCTTTGCAACCCCATGGCTTGTAGTCCGCCAGGTTCCTCTATCCATGGTATTCTCCAGGCATGAATACTGGGTAGCCTTGCCCTCCTCCAGGGGATCTTCCTGACCTAGGGACTGAACCCACATTTCTTATGTCTATTGCACTGGAAGGCAAATTCTTTACCACTAACGCCACCTGAGAAGCCCAACTGGGTAATGAAATGCTTTTGAAAAACTAATGCTTTATAGCAGCTGCAAAATTAAATAATAAGATATAGCAAGGAACTATGCATGATAATAGGAAAAAGGACAAAATATAGTTAAAATATTCGTATTTCTGAAGAGGAAAGAGGACAATATTCTTGTGGCAAAATTCCAAAAGTATATTATTATAGAGACTTTGCCAAAATTTTTATTTAAATCAATGGAAAGGGCTTAAAAAAAAAAAACAACTCAACTTTCAAAACCCCTTAGAAGAAGAACCATAATAGTACTGCCTCTATGAGGGAAATTAATCTATGGAGAATTCCCAGAAAGCAGTAATCATATAACTTCTTCCTAGCTCCTCTTGAAAGAAATCAGAAAAAGTGGCATACTAATTTCTCCTCTCTCTGATTCACCATAAAATCCATCAAGCCATCTTTCTTGCTAGATGTGTGGGTTTCAGATCAAGCAGGGACAATTCCCAGTGTCGTGCATGGGAAGTATTAATGTATACATAAAAAACACAGGATTGGTATTCTAAGTCCACAGATGCATGCATCTACTCAAATATTACAAAATGAACATGCTAGGATGCTACAGAATGGAAACCCACACAGACACACATGCACACACACATATTTTTAAGCTCTCATAGTCCTTTGTAACCCTCTGAGGACACTCATTAAAAAAAATTTATATTTCAATCAAGTATACATTTTTCATCTGCATTTTAGATTACAAACTATTTGAAAATAAAGACTATACCTTGTTTATTTTTTTCACTGTTTTATTTCCTGTAATGGCAACAAGAACCAGCCTTCTGACACAGCTCAAGAAAATAAAGAAAATAAATTTTGTGAGTGTTTAATATGTGCCAGACACTAAAGCTTGGAGTTTCTTATAAAATACCTCTTTGAGTAAATTACTGAATTCGATTTCTTGATATAATGCAAGTCTTCCTGGCCTCTTGTAAAAACCAAGGTGATACCTCTTTGCTTTATCCAAAACAGCTTCAAAGGCAACAAGTTATCACACGGTAGTAGTTTAAAGGCATAGCTGTGAGCCACATAATTCTATCTTCTCCAACATAAAGTCTGAACTACAGATCAACTCAAGTGAAAATACTCATTGTAATTAAAGAATTTTTTTCTTTCAAGCTATAAATCTGAACATTTAGCATAAAGGAAATGTCTAAGAAATAAACCTTACTAAAATAATGAGTCAATAAGAATCATCAAGTGTCAGCTTCCAGATACTATTTTCCTTTAACTCACACGTTATGTGTGGCTGTGGAAAAGGAAACTGGTACGATTCTTTGATAATCAGGAAATAAAATTTAAATTAGAGGCTTATAAATGTTCAAAAGTATAATATAATCCACAAATAAAATGCAGATCTCTCTCTCCCTCTTCCAAAAATAATAATTGAGAGTATTTCTAAACAAGCAGTGATGTTCAACAACATTTCACGTGTCTGTTGACCCTCTGTATGTCTTTATACATAGGTCTAAGTACAATATTCAACTTGTAAGAGTTACTTATATAAGGCTATATACAAATTTTAAAATAAGTAAAGTTTTTTAATGTTCCCATTGAACAAGGCACATTATAGCAGTTGCCTCATGCATTTGCAAGCAGTTTTTAAAGGAGTCAAAGAATCTCTTTTATAATTTTATACATAGTCACAGAAGGGGAAAAATTAGTTTCACTTTTACTCAGCAGTTGACTCATATAAGATGAACTGAGATCAGAAGGACAAAATTGACACTGGAAAAGGAAAAGTTAAATGCAGTATTCTGAATTCTGTTCAGAATGGAGAACACCAATGGGAGACTAAAGCTCTCTCTTTACTGAAGCAGCAGTTTGAAGTACTCTTGTGTAGTATAATAGAATAATTGACCCAATTAGGGTCCTATTCATCAGAAATTAGATTTCTGCAGGTGCCAAGCACAAAGGCTTTTAAGGGCCTTCTTGGCTTCTCACTAGCAACATTGGGAAATTGCAGGCACAACAAAACTGCAAAATCTGCAATTTAATATCTTTCCTCAAGGTATCTGCTGAACCTCACTTTAATTTTAAAGACAGATGAAAGGGACACAGCTTTAGAGTCTCTTCCCTTGCCAAGACAGCCCTTTTCTGGTAAGACTATGGCCAGCCATCCCCTTTAACTTGGCTTTAAAGAAACACTTTTAAAAGCAACAACCATAGCCTATGATTGAATATTCACCTTTCAGAATATCTCATTCCAAAGTCTGCCCAATTCAGATCATTTTGGGAGGATTCATATTGTATTCACCATTTAAGTTTGTAGAATCCAGAATGTGTCCAACCAAGTCCTTTAGATGATGTTTCTTCAGATACAATTCACATTACGTAGTTGAAAAATCTGCTTAAATTGGGCCTGAGATTCTTAAAGAGAAATTGATGGTATGTCAAGTGTTTCTGGGTGTACAGGATAGAAAAGGGGTAAGAAAAAGCCACTCTCTGAAGATCAAGGGATTCCTGAATACAGTTCAACTCTGATTTTTTAAATAGAATGTTCTCATTTGCTGATAGGATATGAATAAATTAACTCCCCTAACTTCCCCAGGTTTACCACTTGGAATACATACACAATCGCTCTGATTTTCTATTCTTCTCAATTTTCTTTCTAGCATTGATGATTATTTTAATTATGTTTAGATGAGTGTATTTACTTATCCCGATTTCTGTATCTTCCATTAGAATGTTGTTCCAGGAGAGCAAAGACAATGTCCCACTTATTTACTGCTTTGTTCCCCATCCCTCGTGCCTAGAGAAATACAATCAGCCCTCCCTACCCATAGATACAGATGAAGAGGGCCAACTGTACTTGGTCATTTTATATAAAGAACTTGAGCACCCAGGGATTTTGGTATCCGTGAGGGTCTTTGATACTGAGATACTGAGTGATGGCTGTACAAGGCACACAGTAGAGTCTCAATATATGTTTCTTGAATGAATTAATAAATAAATAAATATCTTTAGAGAAATTTAAAATCAGCACATTAAAAGTGTACCAATATTAAGGGAAATAACACCCCTGGCTTTCTTCATGGGTTCAAGTAGAATATATAACATCTGGAAACTATACAGAATAAGATTGAGTTAGCTTTAAGCTGGTTCCAGTGCTAGAGATGCTATATATCAAACTGTCTACTAGACTTCATGACAACTGAAGGAAAATACACCCCCCAATAAGTATTATATCACCTTCTTTCCTCCANACAATGAGAGAAGCATTTTAAACACAGTATCTGTGACTCAAAACTCATTATCTTACAGAAAGCGGTAAACATATATATGGGTAAAGCGAGGCAAAGTACTGTGATAAGTGTTAGTTGATTTGATAGATCTAACTACAAACTGATTATCCTTATGCATTTGTTTTACTACCATTAGTTAGTAATCTCTAGCAACCCACTCCAGTGTTCTTGTCTGGAGAATCCCAGGGACAGGGGAGCCTGGTGGGCTGTCATCTATGGGCTTGCACAGAGTCGGACATGACTGAAGCGACTTAGCAGCAACAGCAGCATACCATGGAAAACAAATGGTGAGGAAAGAGACTGGAATAGGGGAAAAAAATATCTATTAGGAATCGAGAGCAGAGAACTGGTGGGTGAAATGGAGAGCAAACATGAGATGGGATAGGATGGAAAGGAAAGGAAAGGCTGAGCAAATATAGAGACAAGTTATAAGAGATGGTGTCTTATCAGTTTAGCCTCCTCCCAAAGCAGGCCTGAGGAAGAATTTAGCTGTAAAGAGGGATGAGGAAGTAAAGCAGGAATGGAGGATATGCTTATGATCATGTTACAGAATTCACTTCCTAGTTGGTGCTTAGTGGTAAAGAACCTGCCTGCCAATGCGAGACATAAGAGATGCCGGTTCAATTCCTAGGCCAGGAAGATCCTCCAGAGAAGGAAATGGCAACCAACTCCAGTATTCTTACCTGGAGAATCCCATGGACAGAAGAGCCTGGCAAGCTCTGGTCCATAGGATCACAAAGAGTTAGACATTGAAGTTACTTAGCATGCACTCACAAGAGCACTCTTAAGTAATGCAAATCCCCCTGTAGAATAATTTCACTATAGGTGGAAAATGGAGAATTTACCATTAAATTCTGCCCTGTATTTGTTGAGGGTTAACCTTAAGAGACTGGAGAAGGAAATGGCAACCCACTGCAGTATTCTTGCCTGGAGAATCCCACGGACAGAGGAGCCTGGTGAGCTACAGTCCACGGGGTCGCCAAAAGTTGGACACGACTGAGCGACCTCACTTTCACTTTCACTTTCAACCTTAAGAGAACTAAATAATTGTCTCCCATTTCTATCTGTATCTGGCTTGGAGAAACTCCTCTGGCCCCTGAGAAAACCTCTAGGCAGAAGGTGCTTAATGTCAGCGCTTTCAAAATGGTCCTCTGAAACAGCAGGGGAACTCAGGCAGAGGAATTTGGGGCAGGACATCAAGCTCTACTGGGCTTGCCTAGTGACTCAGTGGTAAAGAATTCACCTTCAGTGCAGGAGACATGTGTTCAATCTCTGAGTTGAACGATTCTCCAGAGAAGGAAACATCCTCTGGAGAAGGAAATGGCAGCCCACTGCAGTAGTCTTGCCTGAGAAATCCCATGGACAGAGGAGCCTGGCAACCTAGTCTATGGAGTCACAAAAGACTCAGATGTGACTTAACAGCTAAACACCACCAACAATCAAGCCCTACTGAAGATGGAAAAGGCAATGCTCTCCTTCCTGGCAGCTGAAGTACAACATTATGTGTACCCAAGATTCCAGCTGATTGATAGCTCTCTTCAACAGACATGTTCCATGTGTCACATATCCCTTTCCACCAGGATCCCTTCCCTTCTACTCTGCCAAGTGAGACTCTACCATTGCTCATTTATTTAGGGAGATTGGGAAAGGCTTTTCCCCTCATGCTCATCCTCCATGCAGCACACTGATTAAGGCCTTTTGTTTTTTCTTCCATCCCAGTGGGAGGATGTCACTAACGTAAAATAATAATAAAGACTATTCCCACATTAGCATATCTGAGTTACGCTTTGAATGTGGTCAGTAACAGGCAAGAGAAAAGTTTATTTATTTACCTTTCACCATGTGGTGGCTCAGACAGTAAAGAATCTGCCTGCTATGTGAGAAACCTGGGTTCAATCCCCGGGTTGGAAAGATCCCCTGGAGAAGGGAAAACTACCCACTCCAGTATTCTGGCCTGGAGAATTCCATGGACAGAAGAGCCTGGTGGCCTACAGTCCATTGGGTCACAAAGGGTTAGACATGACTGAGTGACTTTCACTTTCACAATGTTTCATTCAGGAGAATTGGAAAGTTTTAAAAGGTGAGACCACATATATGGCACCCTGTATTTGCCCTTGTCTGTCCAGTATAGAAGAGGATAATGGAGAGAGGGCAGAAGCGACCCAGGGAGCTTCAGTTCAGTTCAGTTGCTCAGTTGTGTCCAACTCCTTGCAACCCCATGGACTGCAGCACACCAGGCTTCCCTGTCCCATCACCAACTTCTGGAGTCTACTCAAACTCATGTCCATCATGTCAGTGATGCCACCCAACCATCTCATTCTCTGTCATCCCCTTCTCCTCCCGTCTTCAGTCTTTCTCAGGGTCAAGTTCTCTTCCAACAAGTTGGTTCTTTGCATCAGGTGGCCAAAGTATTAGAGTTTCGGCTTCAACATCAGTCCTTCCAATGAATATTCAGGACTGATTTCCTTTAGGATAGACTGGTTGGATCTCCTTAAAATCCAAGGGACTCTCAAGAGTCTTCTCCAACACAACAGTTCAAAAGCATCAATTCTTTGGCACTCAGTTTTCTTTATGGTCCAACTCTCATATCCATACATGACCACGGGAAAAACTATAGCTTTGACTAGACAGATCTTTGTCAGCAAAAGCAAAGAACTTTGTCTCTGCTTTTTAATACGCTGTCTAGGTTGGTCATAGTTTTTCTTCCAAGGAGCAAGCATCTTATAATTTTATGGCTGCAATCACCATCTGCAGTGATTCTGGAGCCCAAGAAAATAAAGTCTCTCACTGTTTTCATTGTTTCCCCATCTATTCGCCATGAAGTGATGGGACCAGATGCCATGATCTTAGTTTTCTGGATGTTGAGTTTTAAACCAACTTTTTCAATCTCCTCTTTCACTTTCATCAAGAGTCTCTTTAATTCTTTTTCACTTTCTGCCATGAGTGTGGTGTCATCTGCATATCTGAGGTTAATGAGATTTCTCCCAGCAATCTTGATTTCAGCTTGTGCTTCATACAGCCCAACATTTCACATGATGTACTCTGGATATAAGTTAAATAAGCAGGGTGACAATATATAACCTTGACATATCGCTTTTCCGATTTGGAACCAGTCTGCTGTTCCATGCCCAGTTCTAACTGTCGCCTCCTGACCTGCATACATATTTCTCAGGACGCAGAGCAGATGGTCTGGTATTCCCATCTCTTTCAGAATTTTCCACAGTTTGTTGTGATCCACACAGTCAAATGTTTTGACATAGTCAATATTGCAAAATTGGATTTTTTTTGGAACTCTTGCTTTTTCGATGATCCAGCAGATGTTGGCAATTTGATCTCTGGTTCCTCTGTCTTTTCTAAGTCCAGCTTGTACATATGGAAGTTCACATACTGCTGAAGCTTGGCTTGGAGAATTTTGAACATTACTTTGCTAGCATGTGAGATGAGTGCAGTTGTGTGGTAGTTTGAACATTCTTTAGCATTGCCTTTCTTTGACTTTCTTTGTGGAGATTAGGGAAAAAGAAGAGATCACAAAGTGTGAAGGGAACTCATGGATGCTTATCCAAGATAGACCCTACATCATCACTGGAGACTTGATAGAGGTGAGAAAGATACATTTTGCAGCTGACCCCAGACACTGTATGCATGAATTATTATCTAGGAAATTGTCTTCACTTTCCTAGGCATCATGGGTACCCAGAGTGTGTTACCCATGCACATAACTAATTTTTTATAATGTGTGTCATACATGCCAGGTGCTGTGATGTGCTATATGCTGGTGACACTAGTGAATAAATAGATATAGTCCCTGCCTTCATGTGATTTAGAGTCATATAATGTTAGAGAACACCCCATCAATGATTCCTTTTTCTGCTTCCCTCAGTTCACATCTGTCTTATTTCCCTCTTGAGTCTTCTTTTACATCCTGCCTTACTTGTGGGCAGGGCTGGTCTCATCTAACAGATTAAGAACTCCCTGAGGGTACAGACTGCTTCTTTTGCCACACAAATACTAACTGACTGTGACTGATGGCCAGAGACAGCAGAGATGAGTGATGGTCTCATTTAGTGTCCGGCAGAAGTCTTGATTTGAGCATCGCAAGCCTACGGTGTGTTTGACCTAATCTGCTCGGCTGTATGCACAACTGTGGAGAAGGTTCTTTGCCTGAAGGAGTCTTCCTCCTCTTACTTTTTATCTTCAAAGCAGCATACTTAGTGATTAAAGCCATATGTGTTACACTTATTATGGAAACAACATTGAAGCTTTAGGTTTAAAAATGATGGGAAAAAGTTCAACTTTTGGCCACTGCTTTTAAGTTTCTGGGAATGAATATTCAAAGTGATATTCTTTAACAGAACATTTTGAAGTTTCCAGCACTGTGTGATTATATAAGCAGTTATAATATTAGGGAATAGCCCAAGGACTAAAGTGGAACAACATGGTGAAAAGGACAAGGACTTTAGATTGAGAATCAGTAGTAGTCATTGTATGAATTTGAACAAGTAAATTAATCTCTCGGGATCTCAGCTTCATGTTTAAAATAGGGTGTTAATACCTCTGTAAAAGATTTATAAGGATTAAATGAGAAAATTCATGTGGAGTATTTCATATATTATACAGTTGTCACAAATGATGCCTATTTATTTCTAAGGTAGATACAGCAAATATTTGCCAAGTGTCCCTACTTGATTCATGATCAGTTAGATGTGCTATGTGCTGTGATAAGTTGCTCAGTCGTGTTTGACTCTTTGCAACCCCATGGCTTGTAGTCCGCCAGGTTCCTCTATCCATGGTATTCTCCAGGCATGAATACTGGGTAGCCTTGCCCTCCTCCAGGGGATCTTCCTGACCTAGGGACTGAACCCACATTTCTTATGTCTATTGCACTGGAAGGCAAATTCTTTACCACTAACGCCACCTGAGAAGCCCAACTGGGTAATGAAATGCTTTTGAAAAACTAATGCTTTATAGCAGCTGCAAAATTAAATAATAAGATATAGCAAGGAACTATGCATGATAATAGGAAAAAGGACAAAATATAGTTAAAATATTCGTATTTCTGAAGAGGAAAGAGGACAATATTCTTGTGGCAAAATTCCAAAAGTATATTATTATAGAGACTTTGCCAAAATTTTTATTTAAATCAATGGAAAGGGCTTAAAAAAAAAAAACAACTCAACTTTCAAAACCCCTTAGAAGAAGAACCATAATAGTACTGCCTCTATGAGGGAAATTAATCTATGGAGAATTCCCAGAAAGCAGTAATCATATAACTTCTTCCTAGCTCCTCTTGAAAGAAATCAGAAAAAGTGGCATACTAATTTCTCCTCTCTCTGATTCACCATAAAATCCATCAAGCCATCTTTCTTGCTAGATGTGTGGGTTTCAGATCAAGCAGGGACAATTCCCAGTGTCGTGCATGGGAAGTATTAATGTATACATAAAAAACACAGGATTGGTATTCTAAGTCCACAGATGCATGCATCTACTCAAATATTACAAAATGAACATGCTAGGATGCTACAGAATGGAAACCCACACAGACACACATGCACACACACATATTTTTAAGCTCTCATAGTCCTTTGTAACCCTCTGAGGACACTCATTAAAAAAAATTTATATTTCAATCAAGTATACATTTTTCATCTGCATTTTAGATTACAAACTATTTGAAAATAAAGACTATACCTTGTTTATTTTTTTCACTGTTTTATTTCCTGTAATGGCAACAAGAACCAGCCTTCTGACACAGCTCAAGAAAATAAAGAAAATAAATTTTGTGAGTGTTTAATATGTGCCAGACACTAAAGCTTGGAGTTTCTTATAAAATACCTCTTTGAGTAAATTACTGAATTCGATTTCTTGATATAATGCAAGTCTTCCTGGCCTCTTGTAAAAACCAAGGTGATACCTCTTTGCTTTATCCAAAACAGCTTCAAAGGCAACAAGTTATCACACGGTAGTAGTTTAAAGGCATAGCTGTGAGCCACATAATTCTATCTTCTCCAACATAAAGTCTGAACTACAGATCAACTCAAGTGAAAATACTCATTGTAATTAAAGAATTTTTTTCTTTCAAGCTATAAATCTGAACATTTAGCATAAAGGAAATGTCTAAGAAATAAACCTTACTAAAATAATGAGTCAATAAGAATCATCAAGTGTCAGCTTCCAGATACTATTTTCCTTTAACTCACACGTTATGTGTGGCTGTGGAAAAGGAAACTGGTACGATTCTTTGATAATCAGGAAATAAAATTTAAATTAGAGGCTTATAAATGTTCAAAAGTATAATATAATCCACAAATAAAATGCAGATCTCTCTCTCCCTCTTCCAAAAATAATAATTGAGAGTATTTCTAAACAAGCAGTGATGTTCAACAACATTTCACGTGTCTGTTGACCCTCTGTATGTCTTTATACATAGGTCTAAGTACAATATTCAACTTGTAAGAGTTACTTATATAAGGCTATATACAAATTTTAAAATAAGTAAAGTTTTTTAATGTTCCCATTGAACAAGGCACATTATAGCAGTTGCCTCATGCATTTGCAAGCAGTTTTTAAAGGAGTCAAAGAATCTCTTTTATAATTTTATACATAGTCACAGAAGGGGAAAAATTAGTTTCACTTTTACTCAGCAGTTGACTCATATAAGATGAACTGAGATCAGAAGGACAAAATTGACACTGGAAAAGGAAAAGTTAAATGCAGTATTCTGAATTCTGTTCAGAATGGAGAACACCAATGGGAGACTAAAGCTCTCTCTTTACTGAAGCAGCAGTTTGAAGTACTCTTGTGTAGTATAATAGAATAATTGACCCAATTAGGGTCCTATTCATCAGAAATTAGATTTCTGCAGGTGCCAAGCACAAAGGCTTTTAAGGGCCTTCTTGGCTTCTCACTAGCAACATTGGGAAATTGCAGGCACAACAAAACTGCAAAATCTGCAATTTAATATCTTTCCTCAAGGTATCTGCTGAACCTCACTTTAATTTTAAAGACAGATGAAAGGGACACAGCTTTAGAGTCTCTTCCCTTGCCAAGACAGCCCTTTTCTGGTAAGACTATGGCCAGCCATCCCCTTTAACTTGGCTTTAAAGAAACACTTTTAAAAGCAACAACCATAGCCTATGATTGAATATTCACCTTTCAGAATATCTCATTCCAAAGTCTGCCCAATTCAGATCATTTTGGGAGGATTCATATTGTATTCACCATTTAAGTTTGTAGAATCCAGAATGTGTCCAACGAAGTCCTTTAGATGATGTTTCTTCAGATACAATTCACATTACGTAGTTGAAAAATCTGCTTAAATTGGGCCTGAGATTCTTAAAGAGAAATTGATGGTATGTCAAGTGTTTCTGGGTGTACAGGATAGAAAAGGGGTAAGAAAAAGCCACTCTCTGAAGATCAAGGGATTCCTGAATACAGTTCAACTCTGATTTTTTAAATAGAATGTTCTCATTTGCTGATAGGATATGAATAAATTAACTCCCCTAACTTCCCCAGGTTTACCACTTGGAATACATACACAATCGCTCTGATTTTCTATTCTTCTCAATTTTCTTTCTAGCATTGATGATTATTTTAATTATGTTTAGATGAGTGTATTTACTTATCCCGATTTCTGTATCTTCCATTAGAATGTTGTTCCAGGAGAGCAAAGACAATGTCCCACTTATTTACTGCTTTGTTCCCCATCCCTCGTGCCTAGAGAAATACAATCAGCCCTCCCTACCCATAGATACAGATGAAGAGGGCCAACTGTACTTGGTCATTTTATATAAAGAACTTGAGCACCCAGGGATTTTGGTATCCGTGAGGGTCTTTGATACTGAGATACTGAGTGATGGCTGTACAAGGCACACAGTAGAGTCTCAATATATGTTTCTTGAATGAATTAATAAATAAATAAATATCTTTAGAGAAATTTAAAATCAGCACATTAAAAGTGTACCAATATTAAGGGAAATAACACCCCTGGCTTTCTTCATGGGTTCAAGTAGAATATATAACATCTGGAAACTATACAGAATAAGATTGAGTTAGCTTTAAGCTGGTTCCAGTGCTAGAGATGCTATATATCAAACTGTCTACTAGACTTCATGACAACTGAAGGAAAATACACCCCCCAATAAGTATTATATCACCTTCTTTCCTCCAGCTCTCTTCCAATTACAACCCAATTTTTCCCACTATGTTGTGTTACACTTTACTAGTTATACGTAACTGATAGCCCAAAACCTACCTAAACTTTAAATTCTCAGACCAACATACAGGCAACAAATCCTACCAGTGCCACTTCTTAAATATTTCTCCAATATCTCTATCCTTTTCCCTTCATCCAGATCTTAGATCATTTATTTTTTTGAGAGAGTATCATAACTGGTCTCCTCATTTCAGTTTTCTTTTATCTTCCCAACCATCTTCATATTTTTATCCATATATTTTTAAAGTATAAGTCTGATCATATGCCTTCAATATATCCAATTACCTACTCAATATAGTATAAAGTTCTTAGTAGGACATAAAAGACTGTTTGTTCCATGGTTTGCCTGTTTTTCAGCCTCGTCCCCTGTTGCTTCCTATAGTCACCTTCTTACTTTCATGGTAACCTCTGCTCTTTGGCTATTCATTTTTAATAGGAACAATGTGCTCCATTCCCCCATCCCTCTTCCATTAGGAAGGTCCTTCTAAGTCTCAGGATTCAGCACAAGTGCCAGCATATTTCTCTGGATATAGACGTAGATACCTGAAGAGAAACGAGTAGTCTTTCTGCTCTGGTTCAATATCATCTTCTTGAACGCCATCTATTTTATTATTGCAAACGTCTGTGCATTTGTTTCTCTCACACTAATATGGGGCCTCTTTTAAAGCAGAGCATTGTGCAGAGTATGGACATGCTTGCACAATGAATAACAGAATGGCCCCTTCTCACTGCATACTAGTTTCCTTTTCATGATCAGCCTAAGCACCTCTCTGAACTCAAGAAGGGCTCCACTCTTTTAAAGGGCTCATTGGTTTAGATCAGGTCCATCCAGGATAAGCTCTCTTTTGATTAACTCAAAATCCACTCATTATGGACCTTAATTATATCTGCAAAATCCCTTCACTTTTGCCTTGCAATGTAACATAAGCGTGAGTGGTAATTCACCATAGTCACAGGTTCCAAATACACTCCAGAGAAGGGAATTATGCAAGGGAATGAGTTATAGGGAGTCACTTTACAATTCTGTCTATCAGAGCTGGAAACCTATAGACTAATGGTCCTCAGTCTTCAACTCATATCACTAGGGTGATCTGAGAAATTTTCCAACCAAGCTGAAATTGGAGGGAGCCAGCCAAATGAATTTAGGAGTATGGAGCTATCTCTGGGTTTATTCACCAACAAAGAGCTTGTGATGTTATTTTCTAAATGCTTGTCTTATTCTTTAAAGTTCATGTGTGGATGGTCAGTTAAATGATAGATCTCCATGTGTATGTCATTTTTTTAATGACAAGCAGGGTTTGTTTTTTAACTTTCAGAATGCTTATTTCTCTCTGCATCTATATTCATAGATATAATGTGAACCTTGTGAGGGCAAAGAGAATATCATATTCCCGTTTATATTACAAGTGCTTATATCTCAATATTTAATCAGGACCCACCCAAGTAAGCCGTTCTTTCTAATTCTGCTTAAGATAGATTGTCTTGTTTGACCTTTGGATTGCCTATGTCCCTTGTGAGATAAGAGATGAGAAGGACATTTGCTGTTTACTTAAAATATTGTACAAATGTATCCATAATTAGGTTCCTTGTTGTTGTTCAGCTGCTAAGTTGGGTTCGACTCTTTGTGACCCCACAGACTGCAGCACACCAGATTTCCCTGTCCTTCACTCTCTCCCAAGTTTGCTCAAATATCATCCATTGAGTCACTGAAGTCTTTTCTAAAAATAATGTTCTAGCTCTTTGGCAGACAAAAGGAAATATATGTGAGCTTCAGCTCTCACAGCTCAAATATATCTTGGAAGTTACCATTTCTTCAAAACCAATTCAGGTCAGTGATTTCACAGAGCTCTTCCTGAGGGCTTTTCCTTCTTCAGCAAAATCAGGCAGACAAAGGCTTATGAAATAATATGCCCCCTCTACCAGTAGAGAAATCTGGGCTCAGCCCTGTGTGTGTTCAGGCTTTCTATCCCTCTGGGCAGCAGACCTGTCCTAATGCAAACTCCCCACAAGACATTCTCACTCAGAATGCTGCCAGGGCAGGCCCCATGTCAAAGGGAAGAGAAGAGCAAAAATAGAAAACTGGCATGACACTTAAGACACTGTCAGTGCCCCATGTCTACACAGGCAGCAGCTTCAGTAATGAACTTGTTCATCTTCAGTGACGCATGAAGGAAAAAGAGACACACAAAAGCAAACTCATGGGAAATCCTCAGATTCTCATATAGTAGAAAGGGAGCTGGTGATTGATTCAGCCACATTTTTGTCATCTGAAGCCAGCTTAGTGTTAGAAACATCTNAGAACTGGCATAACACTTAAGACACTGTCAGTGCCCCATGTCTACACAGGCAGCAGCTTCAGTAATGAACTTGTTCAATCTTCAGTGACGCATGAAGGAAAAAGAGACACACAAAAGCAAACTCATGGGAAATCCTCAGATACTCATATAGTAGAAAGGGAGCTGGTGATTGATTCAGCCACATTTTTGTCATCTGAAGCCAGCTTAGTGTTAGAAACATCTTTGCAGATCAAGGCTTTAACCTAAGGAATGTGGATTGCTTCAGAGAGCCCAAGAAGCCCCTGAAATAAAAGGGAAGTGGATTTTCCAGAGCATGCATGTAACACAGATGGCATTTGGGATTTTCTCCGCCCTTAAAGGCTCAAGGAATTTTCACCTAAACTCCAGATTCCAGCTGTGGGGCACCAGGAAGCCCCATCCACTGTGCGTGTGCCTTGCTGTGAGTCTTTCTGTCTTACTCTGGCATCAGGGCAGCCTGTTTTGTGTCTCCCTACTTCAGGACCAGAAGTGAAGCTCTATCTTTCTCACTTGCCTTCAGGAGAAATTCCAATCATAGTAAACACATCGGGACTTTTACAGAGGTATCAACATTTGTGAGGTGATGAAGAAGCAGCTAATAAGAGTTCCCTGGATTTGTTTCACTTCCTTCTTTGTCCTTGTAGTTCATGTCCACAAGTTTGCCTTTCCAAACCTATGTTTATCACATAGACCCTTCCTGTACCATAAAGAGGGCTTCCCTCATAGCTCAATTGGTAAAGAATTGGCCTGCAATGCAGGAGATCCTGGTTCAATTCCTGGGTCAGGAAGTTCCGCTAGAGAAGGGATAGGCTACCCATTCCAGTATTCTTGGGCTTCCCTTGTCACTCAGCTGGTAAAGAATCTGCCCGCAATGTGGGATACCTGNATCCTGGTTCAATTCCTGGGTCAGGAAGTTCCGCTAGAGAAGGGATAGGCTACCCATTCCAGTATTCTTGGGCTTCCCTTGTCACTCAGCTGGTAAAGAATCTGCCCGCAATGTGGGATACCTGGGTTTGATCCCTGGGTTGAGAAGATCCTCTGGAGAAGGGAAAGGCTACCCACTTCAGTATTCTGGCCTGGAGAATTCCATGGAATGTATAGGCCATGGGGTTGCAAAGAGCTGGTATCCTTGAGAAATACCATCCAGTCCCTGCTGCCTGATAGGATCCTTCCAAAATTATCTGCCTTCCTCAGTTTTCTGCATTTAGGGGAAATAAACATTTTCCGTCTATATTTATGCCTAGGTGCTTTTGTTCCCTAGAGAAAAAGTGAAAAGCTTTAACCATATTTTCAAAAAGTGTCTATGATCCAAAGTGAATAAGAACAATATCCTTAGAGGAAGTGTTTGGAAGTCACACTCCACTGCCAAGAGAGATGAAGGCTACAACACATACAGCCCATGATAAGACTCGAGTGTTCATCTTCTCTCTGTGCCCTCAAGGCAGCAAAGCTCTACTGACAGGTTCTCTTCAGAGCAAGGTGACTGGACTTCACATTCCAGTCACCAGCCCACTCCTCTGGGCCACCTACTTGCCTTTCCCCACTGCTCTTCTCCACTTTCANATGGACATGAGTTTGAGTAAGCTCCAGGAGTTGGTGATCAACAGGGAAGCCTGTTGTGCAGCAGTCCTTGGGGTCACAAAGAGTTGGACACAACTGAGTGACTGAACTGAAATGCTCCAACTTATCTTACTATTACCCCATAGTATCATAATTTTCTGAGTGTATCATTCTACCCCTTTTTATAAATGTTGATTTTGACATGGTCTAGGATTTAGAAACCTCAAATAATCCTGGCTTTGTTAAAAGGGGATAGCCATAAGAAAAAGTACTTTACTCAATTAGCTTAACTTCTCTGAAGCTGAACTATATTGAATAAGAGGTCTTTTCCTCATGAGATTTATGCAAAATTGTTATTTTTATTATATGCTTGATGAGATACAATTTAAGAAAAAGAGCAGATCTAAACATGTGAAGATACAACCTAAGAGTGTCAATATTTAAATAACTTCTTGAGAATTTTGTTATGTCCAGACCTCATTACAAATAGCACTTTGATATTTCAGTTTCTGTTATTTGCTTAGGTGCATCTTGTTTGTAATCATTCTCTCTGTGACTCAGCTTCCTTAGGGCATTAGGAAGGAGACTTCCTCAGTTTACTGAAGATTTCTTGGAAGGATACACTAAATGCATACAGGAAGTCATCTCCTCAGATCCTAGCTCCTAGCACTTCCAATGCAAGCATATGCAGTTGGCTTCATAAAGAACTGGAAAAGTAATTCCTTAGGTGAAGTTTTGACTTGAGTACAGGTGGCCTGATTTCTTTCCCTCACTGGTAGATAACTTGTTATGGACCAACAGACCGCTCTCTTGTATGGAGCACTCCCTATTGGCAGATTTGATGCAAATGCCTACTGAGGTTTGAGATATCCCTCACGCTAGCCTATGGAAACTTCCCACATGTGCTTCAGCTCCCTCTTTCAATCAGCTGTAGAGTTGCAGCATTCTTTTCATCTGCTTCAGGCTTTACAGTAGTTTAAGGAGAGACATTAGTAGTACAATTCTCTTAAAGAGTAGCTGTGTAGAGAGGTTTCTCTTAGGGTTTTATGAGCTTTTCTTTCAGCTTCTTGAATATACTCAGAAACAAGAAAATATGATGCAATAAATTGTACTGTAATGACCTCTGAAAAAGAAAGAAATCTCTGTTTCAGAAGTAAGGAAAGAGGTCCTCAATATGATTTTCTAGTAAATCTTCTGTTCTTTTGTGGCATATTCGGTAAAGCATGTGTCTTTTTAGTATAATAAAAGAGAAAAAAATTATATGNAATAAATTGTACTGTAATGACCTCTGAAAAAGAAAGAAATCTCTGTTTCAGAAGTAAGGAAAGAGGTCCTCAATATGATTTTCTGGTAAATCTTCTGTTCTTTTGTGGCATATTCGGTAAAGCATGTGTCTTTTTAGTATAATAAAAGAGAAAAAAATTATATGTAACATGTATATAATCTTCTGATAAAAACAAAAGGCAGACTTTCAATTATTTTGCTTTTAATAGATTTAGAGAATTAACTTAGAAAATCAATACAATAAATACTGAGTTGCTAGCTTCCATATAAAGGATTTAGTTCAGAGCTTCAGAAAATTTACTTGTAAAATTAAATTTAATGAGTAATGTAAATGAACTGAATATTCTATTAAAGGTCATAAAAATAAAACATTATATAGTTGCAGTTTGTCAACTTGAATGGAGTCAGAAATTGGAGAGCAAAAAGAATGACAATTTGAAATAGCCTTACTTCAAAGACAAAATATAACATCATAATTTTAGCTGAATTTACATATATGTTACTGAATTTTTATGTGTTTTAAAACTAAAGAATCATAAATACATAAGTAAAACAGATGCAATTTGGAAACGAGTTAGCTGACATATGTTTTATCTTTGATAATTTCCAGGAATCTTTATGACAAAATAACACAAAAAGTAGTAAATAAAGAGTAGCCAAATCTTTACAATCAGCACTAGAAAGTAAAAGATCTCTATTGCTTGTTTGATATTATCCTTAAATATTCTATCTGCTTTCAAATGTTTATTCTCATTCCTGAGAATAGCTGATACTTCAAGATATCTGTATCTATTAATATAAGCTTTTGAGAGCCATTTACAGTCATTGGGCAATACATATTCTGCCAATTTTAGCATTTTAACATAGTAAAAAAAAAAAGCATAACTTTTCTCTACTTGCTAATTTGACTGAATTGACTTGGTAATAATTGGATCTAATTATTCAGTTCAGTCAAATTAAGTGATAAAACATCCTTGAAATGTGAGCATTACATGAGGCCTCATCCTTGACCACCTTTATTTTTTCACTTTATTTTCTCTTGTGCAAACCATGACCACTTTCACCATCTATATGCTGATGACTTGATCAGGAACTTGAATTTGGACATTTCTCCTCTCTTGAGTTTTGGGTTAAACAACATCATGTGGATGTCTGACTTTAAACTTTAAACTCAACTGGTCCAAAATGAGATCATATTCCTTAGGATTATGCCAACTTTACTGAAGTATAATGTATACACAATGAAATGTATTAATTTTTGTTGTTGTTATTCAGTTGCTAAGCTGTGTCCAACTCTTTGTGACACCATGGGCTGCAGCATCCCAGGCTTCACTGTCCTTCACTATTTCCCGGAGTTTGCTCAAACTCATGTCCATTGAGTCAATGATACTATCCAACCATCTCATTCTCTGTCATCTACTTCTCCTCTTTCCCTCAATTTTTCCCACCATCAGAGTTATTTTCCAATGAGTCAGCTCTTCTAATCAGGTGGCCAAAATATCAAAACTTCAGCTTTAACATCAGTCCTTCCAATGAATATTCAGGGTTGATTTCCCTTTGGATTGACTGGTTTGATCTCCTTGCTGGTCAAGGGACTCTCAAGAGTCTTCTCTAGCACCACAGTTCAAAAGCCTCAATTCTTTGATGCTCAGCCTTCAGTCCAATAGGTGTGAAATGTAATGAGCTTTGAAAAATAAGGATACAGAACATTCTATCATACCCAAAATTCTCCTCCTACCCTTTGTAATTAATAGCATCTTTCCATCTCTACCCTCTAGCAACTATGAATCTACTCACTAAAATTTTGCCTTTCCAGAATTTTGTGTGTATGGAATGGTACAGTTCATAGTCATTTTTGTATGGCTTCTTACACATAATACAATGCTTTTAAGTTCAGAGCTGCATGTATCAAAGCAGGATTCCATTGCATGCATGTACCACAATTATCTATTCATCAACTGATAGACATTTGAGTTTTTTCCAAATTCTGATTATTATGGATATAGTTGCTAGGAACATTTACATACAAATCTTCATTTACCTTGGGTAAATACCCAGTAGTGGTATGGCTTGTATGGTAAGTGCTGGCTTGTATGGTAAGTGTATATATATCTTCATAAGAAATTGTAGATCTGTTTCCAAAATGGCTGCTGCATTTTTGCTCTCAACAGCAATTCATGAGAGTTTCAGTTGCTGCACATCCTTGTTTTCACTATTTCGGGTCATACTGTCCTCATTGTAGCCATTCCAGTAGTGTGTTTTGCTATCTCATTGTGGGTTTCATATGCATTTCCCTAATGGCAAACATGTTTATTTTCCAGTAATAAATAACCCAAGGAAAGTGTCTGTTCAAATATTTAGCCCAATTTTGCTGTTTATTATTAAATTGTAAGTATCTTTTGTATAGTCTGGATATAAGATTGCAAAATCTTTTCGTTCATTCTATGGCTTGGCATTTCNGGCAAACATGTTTATTTTCCAGTAATAAATAACCCAAGGAAAGTGTCTGTTCAAATATTTAGCCCAATTTTACTGTTTATTATTAAATTGTAAGTATCTTTTGTATAGTCTGGATATAAGATTGCAAAATCTTTTTGTTCATTCTATGGCTTGGCATTTCATTTTCTTAACTGTCTTTTGAAAAAGAAGAGATTTTAATTTTGAAGAACTTTGACTTATTATTTTTATATAATCTTTTAATGTGAGTGTTCTGTTAAATAAATTTTTGCCTAAATCAAGGACACAGCGATTTTTCTCTTATGTTTGCCTCTGGATTTTCAGGTTTTTGCTCCTATTTTAATGATTCGAGTTAATTTTTGAACATAGCTGAAGCCTTAACTGTTTAATGTTGGGGTTTGTCTGTGTGAATGAATGGATAATAATTGCTACTGCACCACTGGTTGAATAGATTATGTATGCCATTTTTAATGATCTTAGAATTTTTATAAAAATCAATTGGCCAACAATTTTTCTCAATGTTATATTTCATTGCCTGTATATCATCTTTAAACCAAAAGCACAATGCCTTGATTACTGTAGTCTTAAAAGTTTTGAAGTCAGATAGAATAATTCCTCCAGTCTTATTCCTTTCTTTAAAATGGTGTTGACTGTTTCAAGTCTTTTACATTTCCATTAAATTTTCAAAGCAGACTGTCAGATTCTATTAAAAACAAATAGATTTCTGGAATTGGATTGGGATTATTTTGAATCCACAGATAAATTTAAAGAGAATTTACATCTTAATCATATTAAGTCTTCTGATTCATGAACATTTGATATTTCTAAGTTTATTAAAATTTTCTTCAATATTGACTGAAATGGTTTTGGTTTTGAATATAAAGAATTCTTGGTAAATTCTTCCCCAAATATCTCATAATTCTTTTGCTATAGAATTAGTATTTTTATAATTTCAATTTGCAATAGTTCATTGCTAGTATTTAAGAAGAATAGATTATTGTATATTATTCTTGTATTCTACAAATTTACAAAACTTTCTTATTAGCTCTGAAAGCATTTTCTGCAGATTTCTTAGGGTTTTCTACTAGACAATTATGACATCTGTAAATAAAGATAGTTTAATTCTTCTTACTAGTCTGTAGCCACCAGGCTCCTCAATCCATGGAATTCTCCAGGTAAGAGTACTGGAGTGGGTTGACATTTCCTTCTTCAGGGGATCTTCCCAATCCAGGGATCAAACGCAGGTCTCCTGCATTGCAGGTGGATTCTTTACCATCTGAGCTACTAGGGAAGCCCCCTTACTAATCTAGATGTCTTTTCTTTTTTTCCTTGGTTTACTGCATATGAGAGAAAATCCAGTGTAATTTTTAACAGAAGTGAGAAGAGAGAATATCTTTGCCTTGTTTCAGATACTAAAGAGAAAGCATTCGGACTTTCATTAAATATCAGTGATGTAGGCTACATAAGTTTTTCATAGCCATACATTAGAATGAATAAGTTTCTTTCTATTCTTAGGTTGCCAAAAGATTTTGTCATAAATGGATAGAGAATTTGGACAAATGAAAACATAGACGATGCTGAGGTTTAATTCTCCCTATCCCTTCTATATAGGAAGCATTTCAGAAACAGGGTATGGGAGGAAAAGCCAAGAATAGATATAACAAAAAAGGTATTTTTCAAGAGATATCTTAATCCTAAAACATATATTCAAGGGACAATTTTCAGAGATAAAGTTTTCATGTAAAGGGGTTTTCAGGTACCCAACACAATGAATGACAGAAAACCCATACATAGACATTCTTCAAAAAGCAAACAAACAAACAAACTGGGAACAACCAAAATAAAAAGAATATCTCAAAAATTCCAAGGTTCAGAAACCAGTCACCCAAAGAGTAGTATTAATCTGATTGATATCAGACTGGCTTATGAGCTACATGGAAATAGAGGACAAATGGAGCACTATCTTCAAAGCTGTGAGGTTAAGTGATTTTGAAGATATATTTTGACAGCAAACCAAGAATAAATAGAAAATAAGGTTAATGCCAGGAAACAAGAAAACTCAGTGAAGTTTGTTTCCCTCATACTTGTTTTTGGAAAAACAAACAAAGACCTATCTAGCCAATAAAAATTAAAAAAAAATAAAGGAGCAACAAAATAATAAATTTTTACTGAAAATGGTGATATTGAATCAAATTTCAAAAAAAAATAGGTTCCCCAAAGACAATCAAGTAAGAATATACAAAGTAGTTGATCTCAATGACTAATAGCAATCAGCAGAACATTTTATTCTTTAGGAATAAAATGGANGCAGTGTGGCGTCACTTCCAAGGTATTTCGATCTGTCTAACTTCTGTTTGCTGGTCTCTTCAGTGTCTGATTTCCATCTTGACACAGGGAGGGCGGTGGTGGACACTTTTTTTTTTTTTTTAGGCTCACTTGTTCAGTCACGCTGTGGGGAGGGAGTGATGCTGGAAACAAATAATACTGGCATGTGCTTGCAGTGTCTCATCCACGCTGGGCCTGCCCCTGCTCACGGCGCACACCGCTTAGGCTCTATGTTGCTCTGCTGGGGAACTGTCTCTGAGGCCTGCCCTAGGCTTCATGCACCTTCTTGGTCTAAGCCGCTCAGGCTCGGTGCTCAGGTAGCCCTCAGAGGTGCAGATTTGGTTGGGCCTGCGCTTTTTGCCCTTCCCAGGTCCGAGTAGCTCAGGAGTTTGGTGAATGCAATCGCTGCAACTTCTCACTTTTCCCTGCTGTTCAGTTTTCTGAGTGTACCACTGGCGTCCCTTCTCAGGCAGATGATGACTGTCTAGAACCCCCAGAAGTCTTAGTTAGCAAAGAAGCCTGCTTGCATTTTGGTAGGTAGTGTCTCTCTTGCGCTGTGATTGCCCCCTTCCAGCCCTTAAGGCTCTGGCTGCCTGTCACTGGAGGGGGATGGTCTGCAGCCAGCTATTTCTGTTCTGTCCTTTGTTCTGTGTGTGGTCCTGGCAGTGTTTTATGTTTGACCATTTCGTGTGGTAGCTATCCCACAGTCTGGTTTGCTTGCCCAAGTTAGTTCGCTCTGGTTATGTGCAGGGCGTTACGGCCGGATTCTTAAAAAAGCACTGCAGCCCATGCCTCCCACATCCTGATTCTTAAAAAGCACTGCAGCCTGCGCCTCCTGTGCCTCCCTGCCCAGTCCCCACTTGCTAGTGGCATATGCAGGCATCTGTGCTGCTTTTCCGCTGGAGGAGTTACTGTTGGGCTCGTAATCTGTTGGTTTTAATTATTTATCTATTTTTCCTTCCTGTTATGTTGCCCTCTCTGCTTCCAAGGCTCACCACAGATTCGGCAGCGAGAATGTTTCCTGGTATTTGGAAAACTCTCTTCTTAAGAGTCTCTTCCCGGGATGGGACTCCCTTCCCAGGATGGAGCTCCCTTCCTACCTCCTTTGTCTCTTTTTTTGTCTTTTATATTTTTTCCTACCTGTTTTTGAAGCCAATGATCTGCTTTTCCGGGTGCCTGATATCCTCTGCCAGCATCCAGAAGTTGTTTTGTGGAATTTACTCAGCGTTGAAATGTTCTTTTGATGAATTTGAAGGAGAAGGTGATCTCCCCGTCCTATTCCTCCACCATCTTAGGACCACCTCTGATTGTAGTTTCTTATATTCAAAACAAAACCATTTTATCAATTATAGCATACTAGGGGAAGAGCAATGAATGACTAGTGGTTGGTGTTTCCTTAGATGCAGCATATAGGTAAGATAGTAGTGAAAATATAATATTTTGCCCTTGGGAAGAATATATCTAAAAATGAATGCACTGGCTGGTAGGGAAAAAGATGGCGGAGGAATAGGACGGGGAGAACACTCCCTCCCTCACTATTTCATCAAAAGAACATTCCAAGCTGAATAAACTCCACAAAACAACTTCTGAATGCTGGCAGAGGACATCAGGCATCCAGCAAAGCAGATCATTGGCTNAGATGTGCAATGACAAGAACCCTCAAAAGAGACTCAGAAAAGTACTCTTACTGTGCCAAACCTATCACCTATGAGCTGTGTGACCTTGGTCAGGCCACTATCCACTCTGAGCTTGACTTCCTTATCTCTAAGGTCACACTTGATCCAGTTCAAAAGTTCTATTGTTGCTGTTGTTGTTTTAGTCATTAAGTTGCGTCTGACTCCTTTGCGACCCCATGGACTGTTGCTTGCAAAGCTCCTCTGTCTATAGGATTTCCCAGGCAAGAATACAGGATTGGGTTGCTATTTCCTTCTCCAGAAGATCTTCTCAACAAAGGGGTGAAACCTGTGTCTCCTGCATTGACAAGCTGATGCTTTACCACTGAGTCACCACTGACTATTAAATGTAACTATACTGAAATGAACAAAGCTAAACAGAAAGAGAGAAGGATAATTTAAAAAAAAAAAAGAAAAGCCCAAAATAACTTTCACTGTGTTTCCTAATGAATAAGGTCTGAGTCATGTGTATAAGTAAATAAAATTGAAATGAATTATGTTTCTGTAAATATTTGTAGATTCAAAGACAACCTAGAAGCTCCAATACATATGTATATGATAAAAATACAACTTTTTATCTAGATATTTTTACAATAGAAAACAGCATTGTATTTGTCAAAGGAAATGGATATCAAAAATTTCTTCCACTACCCTTTCAAAACTATGTGCCAAGGTTAAAGTTTCAAAGGGAACAAAGGGAGGTAACACGGTGGAATGATAACAGAAACTAACAAGGTTTAGTGGAGAGTAATCCCATGGACGGAGGAGCCTGATTCTGCAATCCCTAGGGTTGCTGCGAGTTGGACACAACTGATCGG
The DNA here is from genome assembly GCA_006410735.1 of Raphicerus campestris. NCBI lineage: Eukaryota > Metazoa > Chordata > Mammalia > Artiodactyla > Bovidae > Raphicerus > Raphicerus campestris. Next base: position 785,604 of record SJYW01000900.1, on the reverse strand, counting down.
CTTAGCTTTTACTTTTCACTTTCATCATTGGAGAAGGAACTGGCAACCCACTCCAGTGTTCTTGCCTAGAATCCCAGGGATGGCAGAGCTTGGTAGGCTGCCATCTATGGGGTCGCACAGAGTCAGACATGACTGAAGTGACTTAGCAGCAGCAGCAGTCTTCTTTAGGTAACATGATAGCCCTTTCTTCCTCAGATACCTCATCTTACCATGCTGCTGCTGCTAAGTCACTTCAGTCGTGTTCGACTCTGTGCGACCCTATAGACGGCAGCCCACCAGGCTCTGCCATCCCTGGGATTCTAGGCAAGAACACGAGAGTAGGTTGCCATTTCCTTCTCCAATGCATGAAACTGAAAAGTGAAAGTGAAGTCACTCAGTCATGTCTGACCATTTGCGACCCCATGGACTGCAGCCTACCAGGCTCCTCTGTCCACTTGTTTTCTAGGCAAGTGTACTGAAGTGGGTTGCCATTGCCTTCTACATAGAGCCTAAGTATTTTAAAAAGGTGAGACTTTACCAAGTATTTTCCAAGTTTCATAATCCTACCATCACTATCAAATGTATCTACATGCATAGAAACTCTGTTTTTCTGTTAACCATTTACAGCATCATATTTCATTAACCAAAAAATAAAGGTATGTTAAATTCTTAGACTCAATGGCAAGAAGCAAGATGGAAAATATGACATTTAAAATGGAGTTTCCAGTAAAAGAGTGTTCAAAACATAACTCTATGCCTCTCAAAATTGGCGTTGGGGAAAAAAGTGACTTTTATTTGAGAATAGAGCCAAATGGAAAAAGAGTAAAAAAGTTGGCTTAAACCTCAACATTCAGAAAACTAAGATTATGGCATCCAGTCCCATCACTTCATGGCAAATAGATGTGGAAATGGAGAAATAATGAAAAACAGTGACAGACTTTATTTTTGGTGACTCCAAAATCCCTGCTGATGGTGACTGCAGTCATGAAATTAAAACACTTTTGCTCCTTGGAACAAAAATTATGACCAACCTAGACAGCATATTAAAAAGCAGAGACATTACTTTGCCAACAACGGTCCATTTAGTCAAAGCTTTGGTTTTTCCAGTGGTCATGTGTGGATGTGAGAGTTGGACTATAGAGAAAACTGAGCGCTGAAGAATTGATGCTTTTGAACTGTGGTGTTGGAGAAGACTCTTGAGAGTCCCTTGGACTGCAAGGAGGTCCAGTCAGTCCACCCTAAAGGAGATCAGTCCTGAGTGCTCATTGAAGGACTGATGCTGAAGCTGAAACTCCAATACTTTTTGGCTACCTGGTGCAAAGAACTGACCCATTTGAAAAGACCCTGATGCCAGGAATGATTGAAGGTGGGAGAAGAAGGAAACAAGAGAGGATGAGATGGTTGGATGGCATCACTGACTCAATGGACATGAGTTTGAGTGAGCTCTGGGAGTTGGTGATGGATAGAGGCCTGGCCTGCTACAGTCCACGGGGTCACAGAGTCGGACATGACCAAGCAACTGAACTGAACTTAGAGCCATATTGCATGAAACAGCCCAAATTTTCAGATAACATATGGATATTAAAAAGCAGAGACATTACTTTGTCAGCAAAGGTTCATTTAGTCAAGGCTATGGTTTTTCCAGTAGTCAGGTATGGATGTGAGAACTGGACTATAAAGAAAGCTGAGCAACTGAACTGNATTTTCAGATAACATATGGATATTAAAAAGCAGAGACATTACTTTGTCAGCAAAGGTTCATTTAGTCAAGGCTATGGTTTTTCCAGTAGTCAGGTATGGATGTGAGAACTGGACTATAAAGAAAGCTGAGCAACTGAACTGAACTGAACTGAACTGATGGACAGAATATATGACTTAAAATCTCTCATCCCTCCTGAGGAAGAATTAAAGGAAATAAACTGTTGTAATAGTCATGTGAGATTATAAAACCTGTAGAAACTGGGAGAACCAGGAGAGAAGGAAAATCTAAGGAAGAGATGGAATAGATTTCAAGGGCTTCCCTACAGAACCATCTTTAAGAAAGAATCAAATTCTCAGATCATCTTTCCTTAATTTGTTGCAAATTCCTTCACCCTTCAGTCTACATTAGAAATAATCACTTGCTCAGCAATTTGTGGAGATAGGTTATGTTGGTCTTGAACAGCTCCAAATGTCTATAAGAGGAAAAAATAAAAATTAGCTGTGACTTTCTTGTTAAGCTGCCAAGTACACAGAGGGCTTTTAAAAATGTCATTGCCCAGCTTTCTACTTACCCCCTGAGACTTTTTAGTGAAGGAAGGATGGAATACATTGTATCACATTCATCAAATCTGACTCTGCTCAACCATAGTGAGATTGAAAACACCTGAGAAGAATTGGTGGATCCCAGCTGAACATCATAGCAACATAAGCAACATGGAGAAGGCAAGGAAACATACAGAAAGTTGAAAAGCAAACTCATTTTTGTGCTTCTGGTGAATCTAATGAACTTCAACAGTTTTGATAAATAGTACTTTTAAAATTTTAATCTGGATAGCATTTACATGTGGACTTGGCATTATATAAAATAAAATATAATTCAAACATTTTTATTAGGCATGATTCTATGTTTTAATGAGACAAAATTAAATCATTGTTGCTACCTGCCTACATATCTCTGGGTAGACGTGATAGCAAGAGTTGGGATAAAAGGTATTAGTTACAGAAACACTGAAAGAATTAATTTATTAACAGAAAGAAAAGTGATATATGAATGTGTCACACTACAAATAGAAGAGTAAATAAATATTTTACTATACACTGAGCGCATCAGACCTATTATTAAGTTGTATTTAACCACATCCTCTTATGTTGTTATTTTTAAAGCACAGCAATTCTTTGGAATCCTATTTGATGTGCTGGCCTATAACATTTGACCACACTTACAGCACAAGTGTAAAATCAATTTTCTGTTCTCCCATTTATCTCTGTACTGATGTTAGTTGGCTCTCTAATGGAATGACTCTTCTGGAGAGGTAATTTTACTTCAGAGTGGCATTTCAGAAGACTTAAATGGGCTGAAGAGATGGCATGTGACCTTTAAGAATATTTTAACTCTACATTTCTTTGAAAAAAGATCTGTTTAACCCTTCTATGTTATTACATCTCTGATGCCTGCTTTGTTCCTCTTTGTATTAACTATATCATAAGTAAGTTTGGTGTTTATGTCAGAATAATACTGTATCATGCTCTTAATCTTGCTTATGATAAACCGATACAAATAAATTTTAAATTGAAATGCACAAATAATAATCTACATAAAAATAAATTTTAAATGTCATTGCAAAAAATCTGCTTTTTGAAGACATGTTCATTAATCATGTTACTTTAAAAAACAGGGCTTTTAGTTTTCATGAGATTTTTAATATATTTTATCTACTACATCGTTTATATTTTCTCTAAGTAAACAGCTATGTAATTTTATTTCCAATTNGATGTGTATAAGAGAAAGGTATTTATTCTTTTCCATCATTGTAACTAGAGTTCATATTACTGAAAAGAGAAGGGCAAATGATGGTTTCCAGTATTCTAATGGTGTCATTAGAAATGAGGGCAGGGACAATAACCATTGCATTCAATGCTTCATTCCAAGCTCCCAGAAGACTGTTTCACATAAAGCAAATGCTCAATAACCAATCATTAAATAAATGAACATGCAATCTGACATGACCAACAAAAGCTACACAACCTTATTTGCAATAATGGCAAAATTATTAGACAAATTAGATTTGATTCAACCTGATAGGAAAATCATGACCTTCTGTAAATATTCTATATATTTTATTTATGCAAGCTTTATTATAAAGACTTGAAACTGAATAAAGAACTGCCTTTAATTGTAAAAAAGCTCATGTGGAGAACAAATAAACCCCATGAGAACAGATATCTTCTTAGGATCATATTATACACTATTCTGCCCAAAGCATTCCTCAAAGACATGCAAATTTATGTCACATACTTTCTTTTTTGTTGCAATGCATTTAAATATAAAAGCATCATAGATATTGTCTGACTTTTCTTTCATTTTTACATTATCCTAAAATATGTGAAAATGTCATTTGGCCAAAGTTGTACTTCTAATCTCATTTTTGTTCTTTATATAACATAGCCCTCATGAAGCAAATAAGCCCTGTAGAGAAAATTGAAAACTGCTTATCAGTTTAACCAAAACACAAACTTTGATCTACAATGTCAGAGACACATTTCTTTTCATTATAAAACAGGGGAAGTCAAGCCTTTACAACATGGAGAAGCTGAGTTCCTGCCTATGTAGTTGCTAGAAATCTAAGGAGCCCGATTACACAGCAATTCTCTCAGACATACTGAGCTTTGGATCATTGCACTGAACTTAGTGTATCAGCATAATCATCCCACTTCTTTGCTATTTTTTCTTTTCCTTTTACAAAGAGCAAATGAATCAGAAATGTACTTACTGGTGGTCACCTTTGACCATTTTAGACATCAAAGCAATGGGACAAAATTCAAATATTTATATTTTTATACAATTATATGAAATTTCATGAGAAGGCAGATTGTTAAGGCCCTAATACAGCACAGATTTATAAGAAGAATACTACTCCCGTTGCCTAACAGATATCCTTAAAAATGTATTGTGATATTTTCTATTTATTGGACCTAAAGAACTTTCTTGTACTAGACATAGATAATATTCTAAATCTTCTAAATGTCCATGTAGTCACAAAGTATCTTTTACTAGAGCTTTCTAGAACATGGAAAGATTCCAGTACTTGGAATGTCTCTGTATTAGAACACACAGGCATGTAGTACTCAATCACATGTACATTGTTGAGAGCAAATCAGACTGAAAGTGCAAAAGCTACCCCATGAAATTTTGTTACACCTCTCAATTCCCAAGATGGAAAAGCAAAAAATAAGTTTAGGGGTGCAAGATAGATAGGGAAAGTGTGGTCACTCTTCATCTATCCTTTGGAATATAAATTTAAGAATTCAAAGGCAACGACACATAAAAATATTTCAACAGTATATTCAGCACTCAATTTGTTCAGCAAATATAGGTTTGATATGCTGAGTGTTTAAATTTCGCTGGGTAGCTAATGAGGCTTTCTGAAGAATTTCTTATGCAAGGTTAGAAACAAAATTTCCCCTTGGGGTTCCTGTACTAGAACACTTCATAGCCATGATTTGCTGGAAAGAGCTTTTTACACTATGAGCTTTCTTCACTATGATCTTTTTGATAAAATATCATTGATTGACAGTGTTCTGTCAGTTTCAGGTATATAGCAAAGTGATTCAGTTATATATATATATAATTTTTATAATATTATTATAGATTATTAAAATATATTAAGTGTAGTATTCCCTGTATTATATGGTAGGTCCTTGTTAGTTATATATTTTATATATAGTAGTGTACACTATGATCTTTTGATTCATCAACAGATGGATAGATTTATTTTCTTAGGCAACCTGGGGTTATCACAGTTTTAACCATTTAGTTTATGCACCTGGATTCTAATTTGTTGGCCATTCTGTGCCTGTATTCCTACAATGTCGAGACAAGTGATTTTTCTAGCTGACTAGTCAAGAACAGGGTTTTTCCACTTTGGCACTCTTGACATTTGGTATGCATCATCTCTTTGTGGACGACTGTCCTGTGAGTGGATGCTATTAAGCAGCATACCTGCCAGCAGTAGTGCTCCCTCCAATTGTGACAACCAAAAATGTCTCTAGACACCACCAAAACTGTCTACTGAATCATGAATTGAAGCGTGTCCTGGAAAACTGTCCTTTACACTGATTGGTGGTGTAACATGGGATGGATATATCTGCAGAAAACTCTGACTTGGTTTATAACTTCTCCCTTATAATGATTTGTTTTATTTGTGCCAATGTGTCCTTGTTATGAAAGGTAAGTTCCAACCAAGTCAACAAATTAGTTAATATATATATGGTCACACTCCAGTTATAAGATAAATAAGGAGTAGAGATAGAATATACAACATGAGTGTCATTGTTCAGACGCTGAGCCAATTTCTGACTCTTTGAGAAACCATGGGATTTGGCTCAAACTCAAGTCCATTGAATTGGTGATGCAATCCAACCATCTCATCCTCTACTGCCCCCTTCTCCTCCTGCCCTCAATCTTTCCCAGCATGAGGGTCTTTCCCAATGAAAAAAAGAACCTTGGGGCTCTTTGCATCACATGGCCACTGTACTGGAGCTTCAGGATCAGTCCTTTCAATGAATATTCAGGGTTGATTTCCTTTAAGACTGACTGGTTTGATCTCCTTGCTGTCCCAGAGACTCTCAAGAGCGTTCCCCAGCACCACAGTTTGAAAGAATCAATTCTTTGCAGCTTCCCTCTTGGCTCAGATGGTCAAGCATTCATTCTCCTGAAATTCAGGAGACCTGGGTTTGATCCCTGTGTTGGGAAGATGCCCTGGAGGAGTGCATGGAAACCCACTCCAGTATTCTTGCCTGGAGAATTCCCATGGGCAGAGGAGTCTGGCCAGCTACAGTCCATGGAGTCTCAAAGAATCAGACACAACTGAGTGGCTAAGCACACAGCCTTCTTTATGGTCCAACTCTCACATCAAAACCGTTCCTTTGACTATACAGACCTTTGTCAGCAAAGTGATGTCTATGCTTTTTAATACATTGTCAAGGTTTGTCATAACTTTCCTTCCAAGGAGCAAGCATCTTTTAACTTTGTGGCTATAGTCACTGTCCGCTGTGATTTTGGAGCCCACAGAAAGTCTGTTACTGTTTACATTATTTCCCCATCTATTTGCCATGAAGCAATGGGACTAAATGCCATGATGTTCATTTTCTGAATGTTGAGTTTTAAGCCAGCTTTTTTACTTTCCTCTTTCACCTTCATCAAGAGACTCTTTAGTTACTTTTCTTTTTCTGCCATTAGGCTAGTGTCACCTGCATATCTGAGGTTGTGGATATTTCTCCTGGAAAATTTGATTACAGCTTGAGATTCATCCAGCCAAGCCTTTCACATGGTGTACTCTGGATATAAGTTAAATAAGCAAGGTGACAATGTACAGCCTTGAAGTACTACTTTACCAATTTTGAACCAATCCATTGTTCCATGTCCAGTTCTAACTGTTGCTTCTTGACCTGCATACAGATTTCTCAGGAGGCAGATAAGGTGGTCTGGTATTCCCATCCCTTTAAGAATTTTCCACAGTTCATTGTAATCCACGCAGTCAAAGGCTTTAGCGTAGTGAATGAAGCAGAAGTAGATATGCTTTGGAATTCCCTTGCTCTTTTCTTTGATTCAATGGATGTTAGCAATTTAATCTCTGGTTCTCTACCTTTTCTAAGCCCAGATTTACAACTGGAAGTTCTCATTTCACATACTGTTGAAACCTAGCTTAAAGGACTTTTAGCATTACCTTGCTAGCGTGTGAGATGAGTGTAATTGTATAGTACTTTGAGCATTCTTTGGCATTGCCCTTCTTTGGGATTAAAATGAAAACTAACCTTTCCCAATCCTATGGCCACTGCTGAGTTTTCCAAATTTGCTGGCATGTTGAGTGTAGCACTTTAACAGCATCATCTTTTAGGATTTGAAATAACTCAGCTGGAATTTCATCACCTCCACTAGCTTTGTTTGTAATAATAGTTCCTAAGGCCCACCAGACCTCACACTCCAATATGTCTGGCTCTAGGTTAGTGACCACATCATCGTAGTTTTCTGGGTCACAACATGATAAATATAATTTAAAATGCTGTATGTTATATATAAAAGTTGTAAAATTCTAAGTTCTCATCACACACACACACACACATTTTTCTCCCATTTCTTTAATTTTGTATCTATAGGAGATGATAGATGTTCACTAAACTTATTGTGGTCATCATTTCATGATATATGAAGCCAAAATCATTATGCTATATACCTTAAACTTATATTGTGCCATATGTCAGCTATATTTCAGTAAAACTGGAGGAGACAAGAGAGAGTACATGTTTAAAATAAATATGGTCATACTTTCTCAAGGATACAACAAGTAGACAAAAAGGCACTCTTTATTAAAGGTGAATACACTACAGAACTGTCAAACATGGTATTGTCAGTACATCTTATTCTAAATTTTACAAACTCCTATAGTGGTGGCATGCCTCATATCCATATAACTAAAATCTAGTCCTGTGTTACAGTCAAAGGAAAGTATGTCAGAAATCAGTAGAGTCATTTCTTTAAAATATCCCCAGGGATTAAAAATTATAAGAGTCAATGTATTCAATGCATCTCTACTTCCTAACCTCCTTCAACAAAAGGAAAGCAGTTACTGGTTCACTGTGCATATTTCAACACAGTATAATAAATAAATGCACATTATACATATAATTCTAAACTAATTGAATAAAGTAATTTTGTTTCTAAAGCAGCAAATGGAGGCTTCTATCATTCAGTTTAAATATATTGCATTTTATACAACCCTAGTGAAGGATAAAGCCTGAGTTGTAACCGTTATATGATTCTGCATGCTCTCCAGTGAGAACCTTTTAGGAATTGCTGCCACCTGTTGGTCATAGGTTATAATACACAAGATCAAGACCAGCTGCTAGAGATTTTGTATGCATGTTATGAGTTTTACTGTGGCTATTTGCATTTATCAATATTTATGAATATAATTTTTATCACTTTCCATTTAATCATACTTAATTAACTTATGGTGTATAGTTTTGAACAGTTGTCATATGATTTAGCATTTAAGAAGTTTGCTCCAAAAATGATTTGGATTTTGAAACAGAGTCAAACCTTGCTTGAGATTAGCTAGTTTCACAAAGAAGTGATATAGTGTGTTAAAGAATAATTCTGTAACAGGCCTTTAATATTCAGTAATGGTTTCTACATTACTGACTTCATTCAATAATGATGTCAACTTGCACAAGATGATAATATTGTTTCAATGTAGGAAATTGTTCTTTAATGACAGCTATGGAAAGAGATATAAGTGTGCAGAAAAATTTAAAAACTCCAAATACAACTTATCATCAAACTAGAGCATAAACTTATATTATTATAGAAAAAATACTCTTCATATACAAATACTAGAATAAACATTTTAGTGGTTTACTTCAAAATTAAGAAGTCAGACTAGAAGCCTTTATAAGATTATGATGACCCTATATGCATGACAGCAAAAGAGACACAGATATAAAGAACAGAGTTTTGGACTCTGTGGGAGAGGGCGAGGGTGGGATGATTTGAGAGAATAGCATTGAAACATGTATATTATCATATGTGAAATAGATCGCCAGTCCAAGTTGGATGCATGAAACAGGGCACTCAAAGCCGGTGCACTGGGAAAATCCTAAGGGGTAGGGTGAGGAGGGAGGTGAGAGGGGTTTCAGGATCAGGGACACATGTACACCCATGGCTGATTCATGTCAATGTATGACAAAACCACTACAATATTGTAGTTAGCCTCCAATTAAAATAAATTAATTTATTTTTAAAAAAGAATATAAAGAAAAATGCTAAATGTCAAACATTTCTTTGGATATATTTCTGAACTAAATGGAAGAAATTTGCTGAAGTTTAACCAGCTAAACTGTGAGATTTTATCAATCATTATAACAATACCACTCTTAAGGGTACACAATTATATATACATTAACTATTTTTTTAATCAAATACTTCATGTGCTAGGTAGGTGCTCTGTTAGGTAAAAGATTCTTAAGGCATAAAATATGAAAAGGGGCACTTCTCTTGTTGGAAAATATACTTATCTACATGCTACTCCATTTTAATTACTGGTGGTTTTGATGAAATCACTTTGGCTTTTTCCATAAACTAAGTAGCAAATGAAAGAATTGTGAAAACACTGGTTTTGCCTCGCTGTAGTCAAAGACTCCAAAAAGGAATGGAAAAGAGTTTCAAAAATTAATATTAAAACATCGAAACAGAGAGACAGAATAGTACAGAAAGGGAAAGTGAAAGACAGTTACTCAATAGTGTTCAGCTCTTCATGACCCCATGGACTGGAGCCTGCCAGGCTCCTCTGTCCATGGAATTCTCCAAGCAAGAGCACTGGAGTGGGCTGCCATTTTCTCCTCCACGTTGTCTTTGTGACTCCAACTCAGGTCTCCTGTATTGCAAGCAGATTCTTTACTGTCTGAGTCACCAGGGAAGCTTAGGTTTTTTTTAGGTTTATTTTTTAATATTTTGACTGTAGTAAAGGGTTTGAAAAAATCATGATAGACCTGGCTCTTAACAATGACTTAACCACTTATAAACTGAGTAATCTTTTCAAGTCTATTAGCTTTTTGAGGGAGAAGGAAATCACAACCCATTCCAGTATTCGTGCCTAGAGAATCCTGTGGACAGAAGAGCCTGGTGGACTGCTGTCCATAGGGTCGCATAGAGTCGGTCACGATTGAAGCAGCTTAGCATGCATGCATCAATAACCTCAGAAATGCAGATGATACCACCCTTATGGCAGAAAGTGAAGAGGAACTAAAAAGCCTCTTGATGAAAGTGAAAGAAGAGAGTGAAAAAGTTGGCTTAAAGCTCAACATTCAGAAAACAAAGATCAGGGCATCTGGTCCCATCACTTCATGGGAAATAGATGGGCAAACAGTGGAAACAGTGTCAGACTTTATTGTGGGGGGCTCCAAAATCACTGCAGATGGTGACTGCAGCTATGAAATTAAAAGATGCTTACTCCTTGGAAGGAAAGTTATGACCAATCTAGATAGCATATTGAAAAGCAGAGACCTTACTTTGCCAACNAAAGACCCAGCACAGCCAAAATAAATAAAATTATGTAAAAATATTCATTGCAAAAGGAGTGAGTGCAGGATGCTAAAGCTTGCATCCCCTCACCTTTTTTCCTTAACAAGCATTATGTCTGATGCACATACTACATCTGGGCCTCCTATTCCGACTCAAAGGTCTTAAGTGAATACCAGAGAAAGAAAAACCTTTTCAGCTGATCCATGGATAGGACATGTAACTCCCACAACTAGCAGATCCAGTGGTCATCTGAGGGTCAGTAGCAGAGCAGAGTGCTTTATGTTGCCCCTGGCAAGTCCTAACCCAGGAATCACAATGGAGTTCCTGGGTCCCTTGAATACACTCAGAGTAAACATAAAACAAATTCAAGTGAGTTAACAAACGGTTCCACATGATATACCTGCAGTAACTTAAAGCTGAACTACTGGGGCTAACACAGACTCAGACGCAGCACTAAATGAACAAGGCTATCTTCCTAGAGAGCAGGACATCGAGCAGTATATCATTTTGCTTTTAAGAAGATATAACCATAAGTAAGGGATTTGCACAGATGTCAGAGGCTAATTGTCCAACCAGCTAGTCAAAGACATGAAAAGAACAATACTGGAGCACTGCTGATGAAGAAGTTGAGGAAAGGAGACATGGACAGTGTCTTAGATTGGCCTTATAACAAAATGACACAGGCAGAGTATTCTGACGGTTATGGACACTGAAATTCCAAGATCAAGGTGCCAATAGATTCAGTTCTTGGTGATGGCCTACTTCCTTGCTTGCAGACAACCACCATCTCATTATGTGGTTACATAACCTCTTCTTTGTGTGCATATGGAAAGAGCGACATCTCTGCATCTTCTTCCTCTAATAAGGGCATGAATCCCATCATGAGGATCCTACCCCTCCTGTCATAATCTAAACCGAATACTTCTCAAAGGTTCCATCTCCAAATACCATCATTCTAGGGGTGAGTAGCATAATGAATTTGTGGTGGGGGAACACAAACATTCAGCTTATAATGGATACGCTTCTCAAAGTCGCTACTGCTTCTTACCAAGAAACTCACTTCAGTGCAAAAGAAATGAAGCCGTAGACTGAAGCCTATGGGATTACTGGTCTTACCATATAGTCCATCACCCAGAAGTGACAGCTTTATAAATGGTGAAAGAATCTGTGGGGGGGCTGGCTATAATATGAGTTAAAAGATCTTTTACATACAGAGCTCTATCTTGCAGAATGGAATATATGTACAAACAACCATATCAATATGGTGATATTTCCCATAAGTTGCCCTCATGCATCCAGAAGCAAACAGGGGAAACAAGAACAGTTCACATAAACGTCACACGCCTCATAGCCCTCTCTAAACAACGGCTACTATTTATTTGGCATAATTTTNGAAAGTAACGGTGCTAAAGCTGAAACTCCAGTACTTTGGCCACCTCATGCAAAGAATTACTCATTGGAAAAGACTCTGATGCTGGGAGGGATTGGGGGCAGGAGGAGAAGGGGACAATAGAGGATGAGATGTCTGGATGACATCACCAACTCGATGGATGTAAGTCTGAGTGATCTCCAGGAGTTGTTGTTGGACAGGGAGGCCTGGCATGATGAGATTCATGGGGTCACAAAGAGCTGGACACGACTGAGCAACTGAAGTGAACTGAACTGAACTGATGCATGCATTGGAGATGGAAATGGCAACGCACTCCAGTATCCTTGCTTGGAGAATCCCAGGAATGGAGGAGTCTGGTGGGCTGCCATCTACGGGGGCACACAGAGTTGGACATGACTGAAGTGACTTAGCAGCAGCAGCAACAGCTTTTTGAGGACTCTCTTCCCTTCATTCAGTATCAAGAGCATTACAGGAAGAAAGATTAGAATCAATGATATTTAATTGATTATTAAATATAGGAAAATATTTATATATCCTTTTCAGCCATAATATTCCACTATTTGGAACAAGTCTTAGTAATATCTTTATATTTTAAAATTATCATGATTATTAATCTTGTCACAGTCTCAATAAATCTAACAACTCCCTTAATTTAGCCATTTTTAGGATGTAGTCTATGTAGGGCTACTGATTCATTAGATTTGCTGTGGCTTTGTAATTTTGGAAAGTATTAGCTTTAAGACATTTACATTGATGGTAACTTTTTTTCTTCCAACTAATATTCTCTAATACTTACAATCATATACTGGGCGGGGGATGGGAGTGGGGCCAGGAAATGAACAAGAGATGGTTCTCAGTTTAACATAGGTAGCAACATAGTATAAAGGTCAAACAGAAACAGACAATACTTGGCAATGATAAGAGAATTCACAAGAAATAAACATAAAAACCGCCTAATCCAGTCTTATGGTAAGTGAGGAAGGGGTCAGAAAAAAGCTTGCTAAAGGAAGGAAACACTCAATGTAAATTTTGAATGTCTTAAAAGATGACAAAGAGTATGCACAGAAATAAATAATGCAGATAGATCTATCACATTATTAGAAGCAACAAAAAAAAATAAACAGAAATGAAAACACAGTTGAGGACAGAAAAGAAGTTTTTAAAAAAAGAAGTGGGAGGGGGGTTCAGAATGGAGAACATGTGTACATCCATGGCAGACTCATGTTGATGTGTGGCAAAACCAATATAATATTGTAAAGTAATTAGCCTCCAATTAAATAAATTTATATTAAAAAATAAAAAGTAAAAGTAAACATGCAAAACAAAATATATGATAATAACGTACTCTGGAATGAAGCAAACATGATTGGAAAGAGGATGATAGATATTCAGTCAGTCAGTTCAGTCGCTCAGTCGTGTCCGACTCTTTGCGACCCCATGAATCGCAGCACGCCAGGCCTCCGTGTTCATCAGCATCTCTCGGAGTTCACTCAGACTCACGTCCATCGAGTCCGTGATGCCATCCAGCCATTTCATCCTCGGTCGTCCCCTTCTCCTCCTGCCCCCAATCCCTCCCAGCATCAGAGTCTTTTCCAATGAGTCAACTCTTCTCATGAGGTGGCCAGAGTACTGGAGTTTCAGCTTTAGCATCATTCCTTCCAAAGAAATCCTAGGGCTGATCTCCCTCAGAATGGACTGGTTGGATCTCCTTGCAGTCCAAGGGACTCTCAAGAGTCTTCTCCAACACCACAGTTCAAAAGCCTCAACTCTTCGGTGCTCAGCCTTCTTCACAGTTCAACTCTCACATCCATACATGACCACAGNAGTGTCTTAGTTTGGTCTTATAACAAAATGGCACAGGCAGAGTATTCTGACGGTTATGGACACTGAAATTCCAAGATCAAGGTGCCAATAGATTCATTCTTGGTGATGGCCTGCTTCCTTGCTTGCAGACAACCACCATCTCATTATGTGGTTATATAACCTCTTCTTTGTGTGCATATGGAAAGAGCGACATCTCTGCATCTTCTTCCTCTAATAAGGGCATGAATCCCATCATGAGGATCCTACCCCTCCTGTCATAATCTAAACCGAATACTTCTCAAAGGTTCCATCTCCAAATACCATCATTCTAGGGGTGAGTAGCATAATGAATTTGTGGTGGGGGAACACAAACATTCAGCTTATAATGGATACGCTTCTCAAAGTCGCTACTGCTTCTTACCAAGAAACTCACTTCAGTGCAAAAGAAATGAAGCCGTAGACTGAAGCCTATGGGATTACGGGTCTTACCATATAGTCCATCACCCAGAAGTGACAGCTTTATAAATGGTGAAAGAATCTGTGGGGGGGCTGGCTATAATATGAGTTAAAAGATCTTTTACATACAGAGCTCTATCTTGCAGAATGGAATATATGTACAAACAACCATATCAATATGGTGATATTTCCCATAAGTTGCCCTCATGCATCCAGAAGCAAACAGGGGAAACACGAACAGTTCACATAAACGTCACACGCCTCATAGCCCTCTCTAAACAACGGCTACTATTTATTTGGCATAATTTTTCGAGTACAGGGATGAATAAGTCTCTCCCCTCCCCATTATTCTCAAACAGCCTGCCTTTTATTGCACACCTGCATCCTCTTTCAAAAGCCTGGGCACCACTGCTTGTAGACACACATAGTTATACACCTTGCTAATGCCTATGCCACCTGGGGAGTTAATCTGAAGGGTTTCCATCAACAGGTAAACACTATGTCCCAAACTGCCCATTATTGGGAACTTGGAAAAACACTGCTCTTCTCCATATGATAAGTTCTCTTCCCCCTAATCAGAGCTACGATGGGCTCCAGGAGATTTAGGGACTTCACTTCAGCTACCAGCTACAGAGTAGAGATAGACTAACGGTGCTTCTAGAATGGAGTCCAGCTGCTAATGGCTCAGCTGTTGGGTCACCAGGGAAATTTAACAGTCTGAGTCTTTAAACAATCATGTCTTTTTACATTGATGACTAAATGACAACGTATAAAAGACTGACTTTAGGACATAAATTTCAAGAGGTCAGTGTCTCAAATGTAGATTTTCTTCACAGAGGAAATTCTCTAGGCACATTTTTAAGCAATGGAACTATAAAAGAAAAAACAATCAAGGATGTGTGTATGTGTATGCTAAGTTGCTTCAGTCATGTCCACCTCTTTGTGAACTCATGGACTGTGGCCCGCCAAGCTCCTCTGATGATGGGATTCTCCAAGCAAGAATACTGAAGTGGGTTGCCATGCCCTTCTCCAGGGGATCTTCCCGACCCAAGGATTGAACCCATGTCTCTTATGTCTCCTGCACTGGCAGGCAGGTTCTTTACCTTCAGCAACACCTGGGAAGCCCTAAGGATGTCCAGGTCACTAATAAGCTTACATTCTAATCAACTGTAGCCAAGTAAGGAAACAAACAGTAAATCTGTCACTTAACTGCTGATAGTAGGAAATTTCATGAAGAAAATAGGGTAATATGATTGGAGTGAAATGGATGCAAGTCTAACTTAGCTAGGTAGTTAGAAATGGAAATGTTGAGATAATGACAGTTAGGAAAACATATATTGAGGGACTGGCTTTGGAAAAAGCAAGGAAAGAAGGACCCTCCCAAGCAGAGAAAATAGCAAATGCAAAGACTCTTCAACGGGAGGGGGCTTAGGATATGTTCATTGTAACTGTGGCATAGTGGAGAAGCAGTAGCATCCGGGAGATGAGGTCACAGAGAGAACAGCCATATGCTGCAGTCACGGAGAAAGGGTGGAGAGGAGTGAGACAGCATGGATTGTATTCTAATTGTAATGAAGCCACTGGAGCATCTGGACCAGGGAATCAATATGACCTGATTTATGACCTGTTGTTGTGATGGGGAAAATGGGGGAAAGAGGGTGATCAAGGAGACCAGGTAGAGAACAGAACTAATGGTGGCCAAGAATAAAGCTGTTGAGTTGCAGATAGTGAAAAGTAATCAGATATAAAATATTGGAGATAGAGCCAATATATGCATCCTGATGAAGTGCATGTAGAATGGTTTGAGAAATGAATGATACTTGCCTGGGGTACTCACACGAAAAATAGTTCTAATACTTAGTTTACCATGATTGACACTACACCTATGTTAAACTGCTGCTACTGCTGCTGCTGCTAAGTCTCTTCAGTCGTGTCTGACTCTGTGCGACCCCATAGACGGCAGCCCACCAGGCTCCCCCATTCCTGGGATTCTCCATGGAAGAACTCTGGGNACGAAAAATAGTTCTAATACTTAGTTTACCATGATTGACACTACACCTATGTTAAACTGCTGCTACTGCTGCTGCTGCTAAGTCTCTTCAGTCGTGTCTGACTCTGTGCGACCCCATAGACGGCAGCCCACCAGGCTCCCCCATTCCTGGGATTCTCCATGGAAGAACTCTGGGGTGGGTTGCCATTTCCTTCTCCAATGCATGAAAGTGAAAAGTGAAAGTGAAGTTGCTCAGTCGTGTCCAATTCTTAGCGACCCCATAGACTGGAGCCTACCACGCTCCTCCATCTATGGGATTTTCCAGGCAAGAGTACTGGAGTGGGGTGCCATTGCCTTCTCTTTATGTTAAACTGGTATCGTATATTTGGAGAAATATCTAATCACAATGATCTTTAAAATACAGTCAATATGAAGGCTTCAGACTGCTATTCTAACTGTTGAACATGACTGGCATGAGTTCCAGTCGAAGTCTTTTCCTTGCCCTTTAAAATATGCAATATTTTCCCTTATAAGCTCTATAATGCAATTTATTACAACACATGATGCTAAAAAGCTATGTATTTCTACAAAGATGTTCATAAAATTATACAGCAAAAAAAGCAATCACCCTTTGATAATAATAGTTATAAATGTTTCTGCTCTCTTATGGTTATATTTTTTTTGTTTATTTATTTAGTCATTCACTCATTAAACAAATATTTACTGAGCACCTTCAGTGTGGCAGAGAAGATACTATTATCTAAGGACAAAAATAAAGCGGGCACACAGAGATAAAAGACATTCTCCCTATATCAAAAAGCTTATGATTTAGTGGAGGAAGAGACACACATACACACTCAGTCATGCACACAAGTACACACATAAATAATAATTATGAAGCCCTAAGAGCTGTTAATTTTTCCAATAACTTTCAAAAGATGCATATCAAATAGTTTCTAGTGCTAGTAGAATCTATATAAAACTATATATAGAAATTATATAAAAATGGAAAAATATAAACTTGTAGGTTTTTAAATATTTAATGTTTAGAAACCCATATTAAACTGCTATTATGTAGCACAGATAGATCCGTTTAAAATACATAAGTATATCCTATTAGTGGTTTTAAAACAAATTGTTTAACTAAATCATACTAGAAACACTTCTGGTGATTACCTTGTAAGATCAAAATTATTCCTTGCATGCTAAGCCATTTAAGAGGGAGAAAATGTTCATAACTAACAAATCTAAAATGCCTTGAGGTGAAAAATATATTTCTTGAGCATCTGAACAAATACAAATGTCAAAACTGATTAGATTTATTTTATTAACTATCAAAAATAAGCTCCTTTAATTTGAATGCAAAGAATTTGACAGAAAACCAGATGTAAATGTTAGCTGCTAAAAGCAAAAACATCTTTCTCTTTGGTTGATGGTCATTCTTGCATAGTACCCGCTATCGTGCACAGTTCCTCAAACACAAAAGCCCATTAGAGAAAAAGGAGGCATCGAAGTTCCTAATTTAAAAAAAGAAAAAGTACAGAAAAAAGAAATGGAAATTAAAGCTATTTCATGCCCTCGTGGTGAAAAAATGGCAGTAATAGGGGAAATAGCTTTACAAATGCATCCACTATTTGGATGCATAGTGGACGCATCCACTTTCTCCTAGTATCTCAACATGTAAATTTTGAGTTTAAAGTGAGCTAGGAGATCCAAAGTTTTTATGAGAGAAATGCTTCACCCATGAGGTCATTTAGACAGAGTACATGTTCGCACTTACAGCCCCAATCACCCCAAAAAAAAAAAAAAATCAGCCTCATTTCCTAACACCACAAACACTAGTACATATCAAAGTACATTTGGGAAGGAATTTCTCCCAGGACCCTGGTAACAGAAGCATAGCCAAAATAAATCTGTCAGTGTGAACAAATTGCCCACAAAGCCAGTTCTCAGGAGCAGCCTTTGTACTCTCACTCAGCCCTTTGACACTGAGGGATTTCTTCACCATTGACAGTGAGAAGGTGCACACCTTGGCAGAACAGCGCAGGTACTGGCTGAGTGCACATCCTCACACAGGTATCTTCTCATGCACCTTTCACCTGGGTCTGCTGCCCACGTCTCTTGTCCTCACCATCCATGACAGTCTGCTCCTCAAACACCCCCTGAGGGCACTATTTGTTGATAAAGTCCTGACAGGCGCCTGCCTGAAATACCATAAAGCCCTTAAAGCCTCAATAAGTTCACTTAAAATAGAAACAATACCTGGATTTTACTCAAATCCACTTGGAGGTGTGTGTCAGCACGGAAGCTATCAAAAAGCTTGTGGGACTCTCTTAGTAGCATTTCACTAGATCCTACTCATGTCAGAAGCTCAACTTAAAAGTTGCCACTTGAATGTTGACAAATGCCCTCCATTCTTAATTTATTCCTAAGCTTTAATAATACATTTTCCCCTGATCTTCACAATTTTTTCTTTAGTTTCTTAAAGGCTCTTCAAATGTCTTAATAATGTCAACATATATTACATAGCACATATGTTTTATTTCTTAAAGGTTCTCCAAATTCCTGATATTGTCACATATATCACACAGCACAAAGCTTTGGAGTTTCCTTCTTTGCAGTCCTTATTAGTAGGATTCAAGGGGATACACACAGACAGATCTGTCATTTCAGCAGTAATGGATTCCCATAGTCTCTGATATTACATCACTCTTTCAGTAAGTTTACTTTTCCTCTGGACGAAAGATGGATTAAAGCAGCTATAACTCAAATGCTATCTATCTACTGGGTGAAGAGGTCCCGTGTTTCTCAGAGAGAGTTTATGGAAGTGAAGAAGAAAGCTTTTCACTTCCCTTTAACCTCTTTTGCCACTGCTTTATTCTTTCCACCCCTCCCTCTCTAATATCTGCAATATGATCTCTGAACCACAGGATATGAAGAAAAGTGCATAGAACATTTTTGATGAGACCAGTTGTTTTGCTAGACAGTACTGAGAAAAGAACAGAAAAAGCCC
>SJYW01000900.1:718978-752676 GCA_006410735.1 Raphicerus campestris | reverse complement strand
CTGGGGAAGGGAAGCAGCAAAATTACTATGGTCTTTCACCTCCTCTCTCCCTGGTGTCCTCAGACATGTGAGGATGTGGGGAATGGGACTGACATTCAGTCTCTATATAGATCCCAAGCCACGAATCCCTCAAGGCTATGTCCACTTAGAAGGGTGCCTTTTTAAAACTCTCATCAGTTTTAATGATGGGAATGAGCCAGCTGCAGTCCTTGGCCTTAGAAGCTGTTTGTCATCATCAAGGTAGCACTGGCCTTTCTGCTCCCATGTCAGATCTGATTTAACAAATTTAGAGGAGCCTCTGAATTATTTCCAAGCAGTACCGTTATCAATAAAATCATAAATAAAAATTTGTCACCACTCTAGATATATATACAGTGGCTTTTTAAAGTTATATTCCTGTCGTAATGAACTAATCTGTTATGTATAATGTAAAACACAAGAGTATAATACCAAAAGATTAATATAATAGCAAAGGGAAAGCTTACAAATAATTTCCAAAATATATAAGCAGCTCATACAACATAATACAAAAACAACAACAACAACAACAATCAAACAGTGGAGAAAAAAATCTTAACAGATATTTCTCCAAAGAAGACATACAGATGGCTAACAAACACATGAAAAGATGCTCAGCATTGCTCATTATTAGAGAAATGCAAATCAAAACTACAATGAGATACTATCTCATACCAGTCAGAATGGCCATCATCAAAAAGTCTACAAACAATAAATGCTTGAGAGGGTGT
Organism: Raphicerus campestris; assembly: GCA_006410735.1. Lineage (NCBI taxonomy): Eukaryota > Metazoa > Chordata > Mammalia > Artiodactyla > Bovidae > Raphicerus > Raphicerus campestris. The sequence goes on along the minus strand of SJYW01000900.1, from coordinate 751,927 downwards.
GGAGAAAAGGCAACCCTCTTGCATTGCTTGTGGGAATATAAATTGATACAGCCACTACAGAAGACAGTATGGAGATTCATTTAAAAACTAAGAATAAAACCACCATATGACCCAGCAATCCCTCTCCTAGGCATATACCCTGAGGAAACCAAAATTGAAGAAGACACGTGTATCCCCAATGTTCATTGCAGCACTATTTACAATAACTAGAACATGGAAGCAACCTAGATGTCCATCGACAGATGAATGGATAAAGAAGCTGTGGTAAGTATATACAATGGAATATTACTCAGCCATAAAAAGGAACACATTTGAGTCAGTTCTAAGGAGGTGAACAAACCTGCAGCCTATTATACAGAGTAAGGTAAGTTAAGAAAAGAAATATAAATATCATATTCTCATGCATATATATGGAGTATAGAAAGATGGTACTGATGAATTTATTTGCAGGGCAGCAATGGAGAAACAGACATAAAGAACAGACTTATGGACACAGGTGGAGGGGTGGAGGGAGAGGGAGAGGATGAGACATAGAGAGTAACACGGAAATTTACAATGCCGTATGTAAAATAGATAGCCAATGGGAATTTGCTCTGTGATTCAGGGAACTCAAACAGGGCCTCTGTAACAACTAGAGGGGAGATAGGAGGGAAGGGACATGGATGTACCTATGGCTGATTCTTGAAAACAACAAAATTCTGTAAAAGAATTATCCTTCCATTAAAAAATAAAGTGGCAAATAAAAGAAAACTATATATAATAATTGAAACACAAATTAAGAAATACACAGTAGGTAGTAGTTCTAATCTCTTCTTCCTGAATACCCATAGAAACTCCTGTCCAACCCTTGGGAAAGGCAGCCCATTTCAGAGACAATTGTTCTCGAATATGAACCTTGGTTCTAAAAATTTCTCCTTTGCTATATACCCAGCCATCTCTGAACTCTTCTTCCCCTTCTAATGGCCTGCCTGCCAGCTGAATAATCTCCACTGAATGCACCCAAACAGCTGCAGCTCTCCACAGAAGCTCTCTAGCAGAATTTCAAAAGGAAGGGCTGTTTCTTAACACATTACAATGTATTTTAAACATATAAAAAGAATTTTTAAATGCACACTGATTTCTCACACTGACCTAAATCCCTCTCAATGCAGTTGGCTTCTGAATCCTGATCTGTCAGCAGTTGGAGTGGAAAACATGTGCTACCGTTCTATGTCTGTGATTTCTTCAAATAACGTGAATGTCACTATTATCTGAAATGGCCACTAGTCGAATCTTAAAGCACTTATTAATTTGCTTTTGGTGTCCTAGTGTATTTTTCTTATCAAAATGAGAGTCATGAGGATTCAAATGCTGAGGATATATAGCCATATAAGGAAATGAATGTTTCTTGACTGTTTTCACAATTCAAGATGAAGCCTGAAATTTCAGCCCAAGCACCCAGAAAATGTTGTAAAGCTGCCACTGAGTCAGGCACATTGGTTCATTCAGTCCCACTTCAATCAGAAAGATACAGGCACATTAGAGATTCCAGGGAACTAAAGAAGATTCAACAATGTGAGCTGTTTGACTAGTCCAACATCATTTAGATCATCCTTGTAGTTTAAGGGAGCCTGCCTTCGCCGGAAGTCTTTGGGCAGTGGAAACAAACCCCGGCAGGATTAGTGGGCTCAGTCCTTCTTGTCTTTGAGATGGATCCAAGCAAGACTGCTGATTTTTCATAGCTCAGTTGTGTTTGAGGGTGCTCTCAGTGGGACCAGAAAGCTCTCTGTCACTAGGTTTGACACATATAGGAGCACAAAGAATGTTAAAATTCCTTAGACAAATCTCCCTGGACATAGGCAAAATTCAGAAAGATTAAACTACTGAAAAGTACAATTCACCATTCTTTTCTTTAAGGACTAGACCAGACATCTTGTCAAATAAATTATTCATTGTTTGTTCTCCATGTTGTTAAAAAAAACAAAAACTGAACTTCACTGATGTCACCATTCCATAGCCTAAAAATGAAAGTCCAGTTAAATATCTATTTTTAGAGATATACTGAACTGGAGTGGAGGGATTGGGGAGTCGGTAGAGGTGAAAGCAAAAGGCCCAGAGAAAAGCATTATTCCTCAGGGGTGAGGAGAACTATTTGGAAGGGTCATTTTGATGGCAGATAGCACTATCTTGTTCCTTTGACATGTCTCTGGGAATCTGTAAGATGTAAAGAAGAAAATCATGCATGTTAAACCTACAAAGCCAGATACTGGGTCCTCAGCTGCCAGCCTGGACCAAGACCTTCATGTCCTTACTTGATTTGGAAGCAGGAAAGCCGGACAATCGGGCTTGGACAAAGAACACCTAGAAGTAATTAATGTGGGAGGAAAACAGGGGCCCCATCTCAAGTGCTCAGGAATGACCCTTGCAAGAATAGATGTTAAAAATAAGACAAAAATTGAATTTCTTTCCAACATACTGAGTGGGTCTTGGGCAGATATCATTTGATTTCTTAAAAAATTCAAATACAGCAATTCATATACCTGCAAGGTAGGGTAAAAACTATACTATACCAATAATAAAATACCTCATATTCATTTGAATTTATTTATTTACAGTCTGTGCCATCTGAAGTTCAGTAGAAATGATTGCTGTTTAGTAAGGATTGATTCCTTTTTCAACCCTCAAGTTATAATAGGAAGTATTTCTGAATTCATTCATGATAATTATTGTGATTTTTGTTAATCATAACTAAAACTGTCATCTCATGTATAGCCCATTAGTTTTCCATAAGTTAAAATTATATATATGTATATATATATATATATATACACACACACACACATATATATATATATGATCTATGATAAAAGGTATTGACCACAAGGAAATAATTTAAATAATTAGGCACATGTTTTTTAAGTTAAGGACTATTTTAGGCATATTAAAAAAGATGGAGAACAGATAAGAAATATTCATATACTCATTTTAGACTTGAAATCGTATAATTCCCACACTCTATTAGATACCATCAAACTTTTAATTTTAGCATTTAGATTTCTCTTAATGTTTTTGATAGTTGTACTTTATATAATTATATACCAAAAACAGTAGAAATTATTTTTGTAGAAATATTTTTGTAGTAGAAATATTTTGTTACTAAAATTTACATAAATGATATTATAATACATATATAAACACCTTCTGAAACTTGCTTTTGTTTTGTTAAACTATACATTTTTTGTGAATTAGACATGCTAATATAAATAGCTCTAGTCCATTCATCTGCTATATATTATTTCATCAATTAAATTCATATGATTTATCCATTATCTTACTGATGGAAATATACACTGATTCTACATTTTCATTGGATACTGAAAATAAGACAAATTCTCTTAAGGCAGCAGTTTTCTTAAACAATTCTTGTATTTTTTTGTCCATATATGTCACAATTTCTCTTAACTAGACCTAGAAATAAAATTGCTGATCCTAAGAATATAAATATATTAGAGATTGTAAAATTGCCCCCTAAGAAGTTAATACTAATTTATCACCTATCACCAGCATTGTATGACAATTCCCGTTTTCCACATTCATAACATATGATATTGTCAGACTTTCAAATGTTTGCCATCTTGGTGGAATGCAGTATATTTCACCAGCGCTTTTATTCATTTTCTATTACTGCTATAATACATTACCATAAACTTAATGACTTAATAATAACACAAGTTTATTATCTTCCGGTCCAGGAGGTGAAATGTCCAAACGGGTTCTCAAATCAAGGGATCAGCAGGACTGTTTTCCTTCAAGGGGTTCCACAGGAGAATCTGTTCCTTTGCTTTATCTAGCTTCTATGGGCTGCTTCATTCCTTGGCTGACTTTCCTGCCATCATCTTCCACATATAAGGATCCTTGTGACTACCTAGGTCCCATCCCAATAATCCAGGATAATCTCCCCATCCCAAGGTCAGTTGATTAGAAAACTTAATGCCTTCTGTAAATTTAACTCCTCTTTGTATTGTAAACTAACATATTCAGTTTCCAGGGACATCTTCAGGGGTCATTATTTTGCTTAACATGAGGTTTAATTTTGTATTCTCTTGACTACCATTGACATTGTCTATTTTTACATGTTTATTGACTATTTGGGTTTCATCTCTGTGAATTTCCAATTTTTTCCATTGAGTTCTTTTTCATAAAATTTGCCAAACTTCTTCGTATTTTGAGGCTTCTAATAATTTGTAACATACATATATTTCAAATAACATCCCCATACCTCTGACTTATCTTTTGCCTTTCGTTTGGCATCTGTAATTCAGAAATGCTGCTCCCAAAGTTGTTGTTGCTCTACTACAGCCAAATTTATCACCTTCCAGTTTATAGTTTTGATGACTCAAGAAACTTTTCTGTATATTATTTCCCAATTGTTTGAAGCTGTTGTACAGGATGCAAAAACTTCCGTATAGTAATTTGATTTATAGGAATCTGTTCCTCTCTCTTACTAGTTCTAATAGTTTATATGCAAAGTCTTTTGAATTTTCAAGGTAGGGGATTTTGTTATCTTCAAATAAAATTTTTGTTTCTTCCTTTCCAGTTCTTGTACATTTTATTTATTTTATTGCTCTTACTGTGCTGACTGAAACTTTAAACCTAATATTAAATAAAGAGTAATAGCAGATATTCAAAATTGCTTCTTAACTCTGAAAAATTGTTTCTAAAATTTTATCATTAAATTAAGTATAATTCTTCTGAAAGTTCATGGTAGATATCTTCTACAAAGTAATTTTTTAAATTCTATTTTAACAAGAGTTTTATCACAAATAGTGATTTAATTTTATTAATTTTTCTATCTATTAATTGACTACTTTCTAATGTAAAACAAATTTAAAGATAAATGTAGGTTAGTTTTTCAACATATCAGTATTTTATAATTTAGCTGATATTGATTAAACTTTGAAGCACCAAAAAGTAAATATATATATATATATATATACAAATATAATAATTGAATACAATCTAAAACAAATTCAATATTTCTATCTTCTAAAATAATATGTGTTAAAAGTTATGACAGTGTCTCTTAATCATTCAGGGTAATCAAACAATATTTAATAAGCTATGCTAGATGGTACCAATACTTTAAAAATTATCATCATCTTTCCCCAGGTTTGAATCTCATGTCTTTAATTTGCAATACTCACTAATTACCTACTGAAGTAATCTACCAACTCCCTGTGGTTGGAAAACTCAGCAGTGGCCACAGGACTGGAAAAGGTCAGTTTTCATTCCAATTCCAAAGATGGGCAATTCCAAAGAATGTTCAAACGATCACGCAGTTTTGCTGATTTCACATACTAGTAAGGTTATACTCAAAATCCTTCAACCTAGGCTTCATCAGTATGTGAAGTAAGAACTTCCAGATGTACAAGCAGGATTTAGAAAAGTCAGAGGAACCAGAAGTCAAATTGCCAACATCCATTGGATCATGGAGGAAACAAGGGGATTCCAGAAAAACATCTACTTCTGCTGACTACACTGTAGCTGTTGACTGTGTGGATCACAACAAACTGTGGAAAATTCTTAAACGGATGGAAATACCAGACCAACCACCTTACCTATCTCCAGAGAAACCTATATGCAGGTCAGGAAGCAATACTTAGAATCGAACATGGAGCAACAAACCAGTTCAAAATTGGGAAAGAAGTACATCAAGGCTGTATATCGTCACCCTGCTTATTCAACATATATGCAGACTACATCATGCCAAATGCCAAGCTGGATGATTCACAAGTGGAAATCAAGACTGCTGGGAGAAATATCAGCAACCTTAGATATGCAGATGATACCATTGTAGTGGCAGAAAGTGAAGAGGATCTAAAGAGCTTCTTGATGAGGGTGAAAGAGGAGAATAGAAAACATTGGCTTAGAACTCAACATTCATTACCATCTTTACCCTATATGTGAGACAGCAAAAGAGACACAGATGTAAATAACAGACTTTTGGACTCTATGGGAGAGGGAGAGGGTGGGATGATGTGGGAGAATGGCATTGAAACATGTACACTATCATGTAAGAACGAATCACTAGTCTAGGTTTGATACAGGATACAGGATGCTTGGGGCTGGTGCACTGGGATGACCCAGAGAGATGCTATGGGAGGGTGGTGGGAGGGGGGTTCAGGGTTGGGAACTCATGTACACCTGTGGTGGATTCATGTCAATGTATGTCAAAACCAATATAGTATTGTAAAGTAAAAAATAATAAATAAAATTTAAATTAAAAAAGAAAATTCAACATTCAAAAAACTAAGATCATGGCATCTAGTCCCAGCATTCCCAGCAAATAGAAGGGGAAAAAGTGGAAGTAGGGACAGTTTTTATTTTCTTGAGATTCAAAATCACTGCAGACGGTGATTTCAGCCATGAAGTTAAAAGACACTTGCTCCTTAAAAAGAAAGCTATGACAAACCTATACAGCATATTAAAAAGCAGAGACATCACTTTGTCGACAAGGTCCATATAGTCAAGGCTATGGTTTTTCCAGTAGTCATTTATGGATGTGGTGTTAGACCATAAGGAAGGCTGAGCACTGAAGAAATTATGCCTTCAAATTGTGGTGCTGGAGAAGACACTTGAGAGTCCCTTGGACTGCAAGGAGATCAAACCATTCAACCCTGAATATTCATTGGAAGGACTGATGCTGAAACTGAAGCTGTAATACTTTGGCCATCTGATGTAAAGATTCAATGCATTAGAAAAGTCCCTGATGCTTGGTAAGATTGAGGTCAGTAAGAAAAGGGGGTGACAGAAGATGAGACAGTTGGATATCATCACAGACTCAATGGACACCAGTTTGACCAAACTCTGGGAGATAGGGAAGGACAAGTAAGCTTGGCATGCTGCAGTCCATGGGGCTGCAAAGAGTTGGACACAACTTAGTGACAAAACAACAACCAACACACCCATCTCAGTCCATCTCATTTTTTAAGACTTTAGTTCTCAGCTTATTGTCAGCTCCCTTCACTATAACTGCTATTATTATTCCTGGAGATATCTGTAATTGTATATCTGATGCTTTTCACACTCAGCACTCTTAGTCCTTGAGCTCCTTTATACATAAGAAAAACCTCCTCACTCTTTTTTAGCAAAGCCCTTGATTATGTCATTACCAAATTCTAGAGCCTCATTTCACTCAGTTCTAGGCACTCCACTCCCCAGAAGTAATCTCCTATTATTCCAACTCTCTTCTTCTTGTCCTGCATGCAACTCCTAAAATCTTTTCACCACAGACTAATATACAATTGATCCCTTAACCTTTTCATTGTTCTTTTCATGTCTTTCTTTTATACCTTGAAATGGATAATAGTGTTAAAATCTTGCAAAAAGACATATGTAGTCACTAAGTTAATTGCTGGAAGACTCTACAGTGATTAAGACATAAGACCCTGGATTAATTTATGTTTAATTTCAACTGCTGCTGCTGCTATGTCACTTCAGTCGTGTCCGACTCTGTGTGACGCCATAGACAGCAGCCCACCGGGCTCCCCCATCCCTGGGATTCTGTAGGCAAGAATACTGGAGTGGGTTGCCATTTCCTTCTTCAATGCATAAAAGTGAAAAGTCAAAGTGAAGTCGCTCAGTTGTGTCCGACTCTTAGTGTCCCCATGGACTGCAGCCTACTAGGCTCCTCTGTCCATGGGATTTTCCAGGCAAGAGTACTGGAGTGGGGTGCCATTTTCAACTAGAAGCTTTTTTTCTCTCTGATTTTGGTTTCTTGACTTTTCACGGTGTGCTTGATTTTACCAGATAAAAGCACTTGGAGTAGGTAAAATATAACAATAATTAGTACTAAATATTTTTTCAAAATTAATATATAAGGCCCTTGAGTGTTGTTTTTTCCCAACTGGATATTAATGTGATTGACAGAAAGATGCCAAGAGGTACAGTGTTTTGATATACAGTTTCATTAATGTCAAAGAACAGAGGAGATTTACTGATAAGCTAACAAAGCTTAATCTTCAAGACCCCATACTTACACAGGTCCCTCCTAAGGCCCTGGAAGGTGCAAGCAATGCATTCACACAGTTATGTTTTTGTATAAAATGCAAAAATAAGCAGTTTTAATCACAACTTGCTCAACCGACTGTTATTTTTCTCTCAAATAAGACTTACCTGCAAAATTGGTGGGGCCTGGGCAATAATACAAATGGAGGCCCCATCCTGCAGCCCAACCCCAGTTCTGCTCCGGACTCTACCCAACAAGTCAAAGGTCCTCAGCTTACATGTCACTCCAACCCACACAGCAGAGCTCCACCTACAGTCTCCCTACCTCCGTTCCTAAAATATCACCTCCCCAACCAAGATCAAACCAGTCAATTTTAAGGGAAATCAACCCTGAATATTCATTGGAAGGACTGCTGTTGAAGCTGAAACTCCAGTATTTTGGTCATCTGATAAGAACAGCCAACTCATTGGAAAATTTTCTGATGCTGGGAAAGATTGGGGACAGAAGGAGAAGAGGGCGCCGAAGAATGAGACAGCTGGATGGCATAAGTGATGCAATGGACATGAACTTGGGCAAACTTTGGGAGATGGTGAGGGACAGGAAAGCCTGCTATGCTGCAGTCCATGGGGTCACAAAAAGTCAGGTAGGACTGGGCAACTGAACAATAACAAAAAACAAGAGCTCAGGATTTATGTAACTGGAGGGCTGAAAAAGAGGATGCACCTGAGGGAAATTCATGCCCTGGAAGCAAGTTTGAGGCTCCATGGAGCAGGAGGTTCCAGGGCTCCAGGTATCTGGGTCATGGTTATAGGGGATAAAGGGGATACGATTTGGGTTCACCACAGGCTTGGGAAGGATACATATTCTCATGGTCCATCAGACTGCTTGTCCCAGATCTAAGGGCAATTCTGAGGCCTTTTGATCTCCTCCTTATCACTGTGAAGTTGCTCAGTCGTGTCTGACTCTTCGAGACCCCATGGACTATATCCTACCAGGCTCTTCTGTCCATGGAATTTTCCAGGCACCCCTCAAATAAGATAATACTGGAATGGACATAGGCGTTTAAGAGATGGTTGACTTGGGGATAGAATTTCTGTTTCATTTAGTGGAATATGTCTATATGGATTGTGGCCACCTCCAGGTATAGTTTATTGGTACTGGCAATTCTGATACAGAAATTATGTTTAGAAGCCCTTCCTATACTGACTGACTTATTGAGGTGACCCAAAGAAGAGGGCCAAGGGATCACATCACAAAATGATGTTCTTGTACCTGGAGCTGGAATACATGGGAAGTAGGGAGAAACAAGATTTGAGGAATACAGATAGAAACTAGTAGAAAAGAAACAAAGTTGAAATGACATAGCCAGAACAATATATTTGCAGAAAAGTCTTCTAAATTTTATGCTATATATGTGAAAGAATCTTAATAAAGGTTTTCCTAAATTTGACCTCAAAAAGACCCTTAAAAAAGTGTATATATCTTCATCAATAATGAGTTATAAAGCCAAAATAATTTTTATATTATCAATAATTAAGTCAATCAACTGTTCTCTATACAAACTACTTGAAAATCATTGCCACACAAGGAGGTGATCAGAGAGCATGCAGTCAAAGACATAGGGAGAAAAGCATGGTAAAGATGTTATTTCTCTGAGATTTATGATGCTTCCAGTATTTATCTGTTCTTAAGATGTATTTGGGCTTGTCTTTTTGCTCAGATGATGAAGAATCTTCCTGCAATGCAGGAGACCAGGGTTTGATCCCAGGGTCAGGAAGATCCCCAGAGAAAGAAATGGCAACCCACTCCAGTATACTTGCCTGGAGAATCCCCATGGACAAAGGAGCCTGGCGAGCTATACAGTCCATGAGATCACAAAGAGTCAGATACAACTAAGTGACTAAGCACAAGCACAAGATGTATTTACCAAACTTACATATCCATATTTTTTGTATCCATACGTTTACACTATTTTTCATAAAAAGGGCTTCCAATATTATATAAACTTCAGGCCCCACAAAACTTGGGTCTATCCTGGCAAAGAATAAGGAATTATATCAGACTGAAGATGAATATTCAAAGCAGAAGATGTATTCTCAGACTAGTAAGGCCCTTCTCAAGACTCTAAACCCCTCTGGAAGAAGCACCACTGTTCTAGATGCCACCTGCAGAAAGAGGATCCCACCAGGCATGAGAAGCTCATCTTGACTATTTTCATGGGGAGAAGGCTTCACATCCTGTTCCTTGCACACTCTACCAATTCTTTTGAAAACTCTGGCTGCAGGCCTGTCTACTCACCAGATTCTAATAACATGCAAATCAACACTCACGCAGCCCAAATTCAAACATAAATTGCTCTATTTTTATTCCAAAACTTGATGAATCTGAGCTGTATTTTCAGAAGTAACTCTCAGTAGGTTCAGATTTTAGGTCAGTCTGAGGACTACACATGTATTCTCCTTCCAAAGAATTCCATTTAAATGATGAAAGGGATACTGTTTCCAGAATGAGACTTTTAAAAATATTTTTGAGATGTTTTCTACATCCTAGTTTTGACCCCACCTTCAACACAGAAGTGTAATGAACAAAAAAGAGATTCAACTTGGGTCTAGATATTAGCATAAAACAGAAAGCAGATACTTTAAAGTTAGTTGCTGCCTGCAAGCTATCAGGTAGATTACATACTGTGGCAATCCTCATCTTTATTGCATGTTAATGTGGCAAGNTAGATATTAGCATAAAACAGAAAGCAGATACTTTAAAGTTAGTTGCTGCCTGCAAGCTATCAGGTAGATTACATACTGTGGCAATCCTCATCTTTACTGCATGTTAATGTGGCAAGATTTGGAGAAGGCAATGGCACCCCACTCCAGTACTCTTGCCTGGAAAATCCCATGGACAGAGGAGCCTGGTGGGCTGCAGTCCATGGGGTCACTGAGGGTCTGATACGACTGAGCGACTTCACTTTCACTTTTCACTTTCATGCTTTGGAACAGGAAATGGCAACTCACTCCAGTGTTCTTACTTGGAGAATACCAGGGACAGGGGAGCCTGGTGGGCTCCCGTCTATGGGGTCGCACAGAGTTGGACACAACTGAAGCAACTTAGCAGCAGCAGCAGCAGTGGCAAGATTTCTAGAACCAGCATCTAAAAAATGCTGGTGCACTTTGCCTATTTCATAGATAAATGGGTAAGTCCCCCTGTCACATATGTGAACCACCAGAAGAAGTAAATCCAAGGAGGTAAGGAGAGTAGAAATTTTTTTCTTTACAGACTCAGTACTTTAAACAGATCTGAAACCACTACCACTCCCTCAAGCTTTTTTTATACCAAATCAGACAAGACGTGTAGCCATTATTAAATATGTGTGGAGCTGCTGGTTAGAAGCCAGAGCAGTGTACATTCTGCCCTACTTTTCTCAGAGTCTGCTATTGAAGCTATCACCATAACTGACAAGAGCCCTGTACTCTCTTGCCAGGAGGCAAAACCAGTCTGGGGAGCAGCGCTCAGTGACTGCACATCCTTCCCTTGGAGCTATGACAAGAGCTGATCTGTGCTGCCAAGTCCAGTTATACAGATCGTCACAGCTCCCTTGTTTCTCATAGATTGCAAGAAGCCCTGACTTCTTCAGAGAGCGCCAAAATAAATCTACTATATTAAAGAAGGATGAACATAGGTTTATACATTTCATTCTAAAAGCCTAGTCAAGTCATATCTTAGAATGTGTCTAGTAAATAATTATTTATAGAGTGAATAAACTCTTTCCCTGGAAAAAATACACGCCAATGCTGCCAAGCTAATCAACTTAAAACAATTATGTAAATTAAATAACTGTGACTTTTTCGTCTAGCCTCTCAAGTCAGACTATATACCCTTGAAGCTAAATTAGCATATTTTCTTAACTGATTCATCTAAGACTATCAAAATATTCAACTGAGGAAAATTGGCTTGCATAAAAACTTGTGCATTTGAGGGTTACCTTACCTTTAATGCTAAAATGTCACCTGCTAATAATGACAGAGACAAGAGGCACAGAATAAGGTATTCATTTTTTTTGTCATTTTCTTACCTAACAAGACAGAAGTACTTTATAAACTTTGATGCTTAGGAGTCTATTTTAATGCATTCCCATTATAAACCAATAAACTAGAAATTTGAGACAAACTATCACAGATCTCTTTCATGTTACAGATTGTTTGATTCTTTACAAATAATATTATATTGAAAATGTCATTATTCTTTGATATTAAGGTAAAAACCACTTCATCCAACATCCGTTTTCACATAAAGATTCACTTTCCAGTCATCAAATGATTCTTTTGCACATATACAAAGAAGTGTAGTATTCTAATCTGTTTGGTCCAGTGTAACGAGACATAAGTTATAGTATCATGAATCTGTATAATTTTGAAATTTAATGTATTCTTAGATGCACTCCCTTTTTTCAGACAAGGAAACTAGGCTGAAAGAAGTTCCATTACTTACCCAAGGTCAAAGAGTTCTTTAACCACAGGCCAGTGCAAGAATGAAGTTTCTCAAACACTTGGTCCCATGTTCTTCTTCCATTGCAGCTCAAGTTACATAGCAAAACCTGATCAGTTGCCTTAAGAAAGAAACATTGATTTCCAAATATATAAAAGTCTAGATGTGAAAAATTATTAAAGTTGTGCTTTTTACCTGTTAGCATTAGATTAAAAGGTGAGCAAAGTAGTAAAACAAAATTGTATTAGTAATTACTTTTACTTTTTAGCGAATGGTGTTTAAGTTTGGAAAGACTTAAGAGAGATACATGTCATGCCAGAAATAAAACCATAATAAAATAGCTACTGTTAAATTGTTGTTTTTAAAAATATAGAGAAAACAAAATTATTACATGTGATTTTATGAAAAACTAAATATGTCACGTTTAACTCATCACCAACTAAAATGACTAGTATCTCAATTATTGATATTTTACTATTGATTTTTTTATCCATATTGTAGTTAAGTGTGCTAAACATGGTGTGAGCAGAGAATTCTGCTCAATATTCTATAATAACCTAAATAGGAAAAGAATTTGAAAAAGAAAAAATGATGGTGTAAACTGCAAAATATTAGAAGTTAAAATACTCTGTGCACGAGGGAAATACTGATTTCTTAATTTGTTTATATGAAATTTAGCTCGAGGTTAATCCAAGAAAATCAACTACTTAATAAAGTTTGCTTCTTTATTTGAATAATTCATCTTTGCATCTACTTGCATTATCTGTCAGCTTTTCACTCTCCTGTACCCATGTTAATCATTATGCAAAGCTATATACCTTAAACAATTTTTCATTCCATTAGGCTACCTTAAAAAGTCCACGTTTTCAAAGGAAAGTTTTCCTAGTAGCATAGAGCTAGTGCTTTTTTTAAAAGCAGAATTTTCAATATAAGACAACTTTTGGTTACTCAAAAGTCATAAAAGTCAATATAGATGTAAAAACCTTACCACATATATTAAGTAATCCTAAAAATTATTTTATTTAATAATAAAGTAACAAACTCTGTTATGTCAGTTTTTTTAAAAAAGTTCATCTTCATACTGCAATGAAGATTCTAATTTGAAAAATACTGGTTCAAAACTGAATCCCTACTTTCCTGTCCTATTTTTAAATCAGTCTTTTCTCCAATATCCCCCAGTTCCCTAGATGCAACTCCAAAACATCAGAGCAATCAGAGCTAGGAATCACCTGAATTCCCTCCACCTTCCCATTGTCCACTAGCAAATGGTTATCCAAAATAGGCATAAACTCTAACCTATGCTCCCAATATGCTAAAAATAGCTTTATAACATCCTTCTGGCTTTTGTTCTTGATTCTCTGTAGTCTGCTTTCCACATAGCTGCAGGAGTGATTCTTTGCATTGTTTACTGAATCCTGATGCATCTGACCAAAAATCAGTTTATTTTTTTGCATTTGACAGTCTTACTGACCTATTCCTTACTCCCATTAGGCATGTTTCCTCTCATGTTCCAAACATGTCTCCCTTCCTAACATTTGCATGTGTGTTTTCCTCTGCCTGGAATGCCCTTCCCTCTTTTCTCTGCATGTTGTGTTCTGTTCATTGGTCATAATTCAGCTAAACTCCTCATAAAGCCTCTTCCTTTCATCTCACTCGCAAATGGGTTCTCTGAATCCAACCCACCTTACTCCCATATGTTAGGCTTCCAGATTCAGTTAAGTCATCAGCCTGCCACTGTTTATATGTCTTTGATTTAACTGTTTAATGCTGATGGCTTAGCCTTTCTTCCCACCCTAACTATAACCTCCTGAAGTGAAGAAATTTTATCTCTAGTAGTGCACCAAAATGCCTCTAATATTTAGCAAATTTAAATCAATTGGTAAAGATGTGGGTAAAATGTGAAAATTCTCATAGTTTTTGATAATTTTCATGATGCTAGTGGTAAAGAAGCCACATGCCAGTACAGGAGACATAAGAGATGTGGGTTCTATCTCTAGATTAGAAGAATCTCCTGGAGTAGGGCATGGCAGTCCACTCCAGTATCCTTGCCTGGAGAACTACATGGAGAGAGGGGCCTGGCAGACTATAGTCCATGGAGTCACAATAAGTTGGACACAACTGAAGAAACTTAGTACATGCTTATAAAAGTAAAGCAAAGAGCTCTCAAGCCTTTTCAAGTTAAATAAAGATAGCATTCACATGGGTAAAGAATCCTAAGACCAAGGAGAGCACATCTAAGTATGTGCCTTGATGACTGCATATACCCTGATGACTACTGAAGATATTTTTACTGGGATCACCCTGAGGCAGTGCTTCCCTGGTGGCTTAGCAGTAAAAAAATCTGCCTGCAATGTAGGAATTGCAGGCAGGAGATGTGAGTTTGATCCCTAGGTCTGGACAATCCCTTGAAGAGCTAAAATGGCAACCCACTCCAGTACTCTTGTTTGGAAAGTCCCATGGACAGGGGAGCCTGGCAGGCTACAGTCAGGGGGTCACAAGAGTTGGCCACAACTTGGCAACTAAACAATCCCAAGGCACTGGAAGTTAACAGATAATTCAAATGAAGATTTTTTTAATTTTTTTGAAGTACTACATACCTTTGTCTACTTACCTACAGAAAAAATTCTTCATGGACCTATGTTCTGGAGAACAGCAACTTTAAGATCAAATAATATACCTAATTGTCAGGTTATTCATAAACTGAGATGGATTTTTGCTGATAATGATAAGTTCTTTCACTCCTTGTAACTTGCATGCGTTGGTGGTAGAGTTGGAGAGAGTCGGAGAACAATCTTAGGCTCTGAAGCAGAGGTTTACCTCAGTGTGAAACTAATTAAGCTACACAGGGGCTCTAACCCCCAAATTTGCCCTCATTAGCATCATATTGTAAACAATGAAGCCACCTAACCAGACAGACTGAAGGCCAAAATACTCCTACTGACATCCCACCCCTCATTCTCAGAGAGAATATGAGAATTTCAAGAGAGGAATCAGCTTTTGATATTTACCAGAAAGCCTGGTGATAAATTCCACAACTAACAATAACAGATATTGTTAATGTAATGAGATGGCAAATCCCATACTTCAAATGGGATGGCAAAGTAACAGTTTAAACACCTTTAGATATTGTTGGTAAGGTCTATTTCATTATTATCTGAATTATACCATTTTCCCAAATAATCTATGCTTCAAAGATGGAAAACTCATGATGACAGCATAGAGGGCTTCACTTAGCATATGAAATATTTTCCTAAAAAGTGAATAATTGCACACTGTGTGTATATATGTATGTATGTATGTTATATGTGTGTATGTATACATATAAAACAGCAGCAGCAGTACATCAACTATATTTCAATTAAAAGAAAATGTAAAAAAGAAGACCACAGATAGCAAATGTTGCTTAGTATGTGTAAAAAAAGAATCCTATTACACTGTTGGTTGGAATGTAAAATTGGTACAGCCCCTATGGAAAAACAGTATGGCTGCTGCTGCTGCTAAGTCACTTCAGTCGTGTCCAACTCTGTGCAACCCCATAGACGGCAGCCCACCAGGCTCCTCAATCTGTCCCTGGGGTTCTCCAGGCNAAAAAATCTGCCTGCAATGTAGGAATTGCAGGCAGGAGATGTGAGTTTGATCCCTAGGTCTGGACAGTCCCTTGAAGAGCTAAAATGGCAACCCACTCCAGTACTCTTGTTTGGAAAATCCCATGGACAGGGGAGCCTGGCAGGCTACAGTCAGGGGGTCACAAGAGTTGGCCACAACTTGGCAACTAAACAATCCCAAGGCACTGGAAGTTAACAGATAATTCAAATGAAGATTTTTTTAATTTTTTTGAAGTACTACATACCTTTGTCTACTTACCTACAGAAAAAATTCTTCATGGACCTATGTTCTGGAGAACAGCAACTTTAAGATCAAATAATATACCTAATTGTCAGGTTATTCATAAACTGAGATGGATTTTTGCTGATAATGATAAGTTCTTTCACTCCTTGTAACTTGCATGCATTGGTGGTAGAGTTGGAGAGAGTCGGAGAACAATCTTAGGCTCTGAAGCAGAGGTTTACCTCAGTGTGAAACTAATTAAGCTACACAGGGGCTCTAACCCCCAAATTTGCCCTCATTAGCATCATATTGTAAACAATGAAGCCACCTAACCAGACAGACTGAAGGCCAAAATACTCCTACTGACATCCCACCCCTCATTCTCAGAGAGAATATGAGAATTTCAAGAGAGGAATCAGCTTTTGATATTTACCAGAAAGCCTGGTGATAAATTCCACAACTAACAATAACAGATATTGTTAATGTAATGAGATGGCAAATCCCATACTTCAAATGGGATGGCAAAGTAACAGTTTAAACACCTTTAGATATTGTTGGTAAGGTCTATTTCATTATTATCTGAATTATACCATTTTCCCAAATAATCTATGCTTCAAAGATGGAAAACTCATGATGACAGCATAGAGGGCTTCACTTAGCATATGAAATATTTTCCTAAAAAGTGAATAATTGCACACTGTGTGTATATATGTATGTATGTATGTTATATGTGTGTATGTATACATATAAAACAGCAGCAGCAGTACATCAACTATATTTCAATTAAAAGAAAATGTAAAAAAGAAGACCACAAATAGCAAATGTTGCTTAGTATGTGTAAAAAAAGAATCCTATTACACTGTTGGTTGGAATGTAAAATTGGTACAGCCCCTATGGAAAAACAGTATGGCTGCTGCTGCTGCTAAGTCACTTCAGTCGTGTCCAACTCTGTGCAACCCCATAGACGGCAGCCCACCAGGCTCCTCAATCTGTCCCTGGGGTTCTCCAGGCAACAATACTGGAGTGGGTTGCCATTTCCTTCTCCAACGCATGCACACATGCTAAGTTGCTTTAGTCATGTCCAACTCCGTGCGACCCCATGAACAACAGCCCACCAGGCTCCTCTGTCCATGGGATTCTCTAGGCAAGAATACTGGAGTGGGTTGCCATTTCCTTTACAAAAAAAAAAAAAAAAAAAACAGGATGGAGGTTTCTCTAAAAACTAACAGTAAAACTACCATATGACTCATCAGTTTCACTCCTTAGTACATATTCAAAGAAAATGAAAACAATAATTTGAAAAGATACATCACCCCCAATGTTCATAGCATCATTATTTACAATAACCAAGATATGGAAACAACTTAAGTGTCCATCAACAAAAAAGTGATAAAGAAGATGAATAGAAACTATAAAACTCTTAGAGGAAAACAGGCAGAACACTCGATGACATAAATCACAACAAGATCTCCTATGACCTACCTCCTAGAGTAAGGGCAATAAAAACAAACAAGTGGGACCTAATTAAACCTAAAAGTTTTTGAACAGTAAAGGAAACTAAAAACAATATGAAAAGACAACCTTCAGAATAGGAGAAAAATAATAGCAAATGAAACAATGGACAAAGGATTAATTTACAAAATATATAAGCAGCTCATACAAATCAATACCAAAAAATCATCAAACAACCCAATCAAAAAGTGGGAAAAAGACCTAAACAGATATTTTTCCAAAGACATACAGGTGGCTAACAAACACATGAAAAGATGCTCAACATCACTCACTGTTAGAGAAATGCTAATCAAAACTATGAGTTATCACCTCACACCAGTCAGAATGGCCATCATTAAAAAATCTACAAACAATAAATGCTACAGAGGGCATGAAGAAAAGGGAACCTTCTTGCACTATCAGTGGAAATGTAAATTGATACAGCCACAATGGAAGACTGTGTGGAGATTCCTTAAAAAACTAGGAATAAAACTACCACATGACCTAGCAATCCTACTCCTAGGCACACATCCTGAGGAAACCAAAATGGAAAAAGACACATGTATCCCGATGTTCATTGTAGCACTATTTTCAATAGCTAGAACATGGAAGCAACCTAGATGTCCATCAGTAGATGATGGGTAAAGAAGTTGTGGTACATATACACAATGGAATATTTCTCAGCCATAAAAATAACGCATTTGGGTCAGTTCTAATGAGGCAGAAGAACCTAACGCCTATTACACAGAGGGATATAAGTCACAAAGAGAAAAATAAGTATCATATACTGATCTATGTATATGGCATCTAAGAAGATGGCACTGATGAAGTTACTTGCATGGCAGCAATGGAGACACATAGAGAACAGGCTGGTGGACAAGGGAGGGGGGAGAAAGAAGAGTATAGGATGTATGGAGAGAGTAACCAGGAAACATATTACCATATGTAAAATAGACAGCCAAAGGGAATTTGCCATATGGCTCAAGGATCTCAAACCAAGGCTCTGTAACAACCTAGAAGGGTGGGATGGGAAGAGAGGTGGGAGGGAGGTTCAAGAGCAGGGATATATATGCACACCTATGGCTGATACATGTTGATGTTTGGCAGAAACTAACACAATTCTGTAAAGCAATTAGCCTTCAACTAAAAATAAATAAATTTTTAAAAAGAATCAATAAAGAGATGAATATATATATATATATATACACACATATAATCTGGAATATTATACAGCCATCAAAAGAATGAAATTCTGCCATTTGCAACAATCAGAGTGGACCCAGAGAAAAGGAAAAATATAGCCATCTGAATGCAGAGTTCCAAAGAATATCAAGGAGAGATAAGAAAGCCTTCTTAAGTGAACAATGCAAAGAAATAGAGGAAAACAATAGAATGGAAAAGACTAGAGATCATTTCGAGAAGATGAGAGACACCAAGGAAACATTTCATGCAAAGATGGGCACAATAAATGACAGAAACAGTATGGATCTAACAAAAGCAGAAGATATTAAGAAAAGGTGGCAAGAATACACAGAAGAACTGTACAAAAAGATCTAAAATGACCAGAATAACCACAATGGTGTGATCACTCACCTAGAGCCAGACATCCTGGAGTATGAAGTCAAGTATATGCTAAGAAGCATCATTCCAAAACAAAGCTAGTGGAGATGATGGAATTCCAGCTGAGCTATGTCATATTCTAAAAGATGATGCTGTGAAAGTACTGCACTCAATATGCCAGCAAATTTGGAAACTTCAGCAGTGGTCCAAGACTGGAAAAATTCAGTTCCCATTCCAATCCCAAAGAAGGGTAGTGATAAAGAATGTTCAAACTACTGCACAATTGCACACAATTCACATGCTAACAATGTAATGCTCAAAATCCTTTAGTTAGACTCCAACAGCATGTGAACTGAGAACTTCCAGATATAAAAGCTGGATTTAGAAAAGGCAGAGGAACCAGAGATCAAATTGCTAACATTCACTGGATCAAAGAAAAAAGCAAGGGAATTCCATAAAAAATCTACTTCTGCTTTATTCACTACACTAAAGTCTTTGACTATGTGAATCACAAAACGGTGATTTCCATCTCTTCAGGAGATGGGAATATCAGATCACCTTACCTGCCTCCTGTGAAACCTGTATGCAGGTCAAGAAGCAGCAATTAGAAATGAACATGGAACAATGGATTGGTTCAAAACTAGGAAAACAGTATGTCAAGACTGCATATAGTCACCCTGTTTATTTAATTTATATGCAGAGTACGTCATGACAAATGTCAGGCTGGATGAAGCACAAGCTGGAATCAAGATTGCCAGGAGAAATATCAATAACCTTCAATATGCAGATGATACCACCCTAATGGCAGGAAGTGAAAAGGAATCAAAGAGCCTCTTGATGAAGGTAAAAGAGGAAAATGAAAAAAATTGGCTTGAAGCTGAATATTCACATAACTAAGATCATGGCATCTGGTTCCATCACTTCATGGCAAATAGATGAGGAAACAATGGAAACTGACAGACTTTATTTTCTTGGGCTCCAAAATCACTACAGATGGTGACTGAAGCCATGAAATTAAAAGACAAATGTTCCTTGGAATAAAATCCATGACAAACCTAGACAGCTATAAAAAGCTATTGGATTTTCCAGTAGTCGTATGTGGATGTGACATCTGGACCATAAAGAAGGCTGATCACTGAAGAATTGATGCTTTCAAACTGTGGTATGGGAGAAGTCTCTTGAGAGTGCTTTGGATTGCAAGGAGATAAAACCAGTTGATCCAAAAGAAGTTCAGTTTAGTTTAGTCAGTCGTGTCCAACCCTTTGTGACCCCATGAATCGCAGCATGCCAGGCCTCCCTCTCCATCACCAACTCCCAAAGTTCACTCAACTCATGTCCATCGAGTCAGTGATGTCATCCAGCCATCTATCGTCCCCTTCTCCTCCTGCCCCCAATACCTCCCAGCATCAGAGTCTTTTNGATACAGGAGTAAATATGAATAGGGATATAAAAAACACTAAACAACAATGATTTTCCCTGGGTGGTGGGATAATGCACAATTGTTTAAATACTTTATGCTTTCTACTTTTCTTCAGTAAAAATTTTTGTAACCAAAAAAAAAAAAATTTAATCTGGGTAAAAATTTGTTATCTCTCCAAATCCCAGGCAAACATTCTAATGCCCTCCAAGGTAGCCAAGCTGTCCTTGAGATATGCAGACATCCTCCTAAGTGAATTCTCTGCTATAACTGAAAATATCTCCTCAATAATTAAAGCATTAGCCAGTTGGCCTTTTCCATAAAATCATAACAGAAATGGCTGATCACCACATTATGTAGGAAATTCTGTATCCCATGGCTGGAGATTAATAGAATGGCATATTCCATTGACATTGTCATATTAAGCAACAGTGTTCTCTCCATGCCGCCGCAGAAGTGGGTACGCTGTTCTGAGCCAATCTAAGGTGATTACCACAGAACGGCACTCATTTTACTAACAGCAAGGCATATTATCCTTCACGCATGGTGTAGCATTCAAGTTTAATAAGATTCTGAAAGTGAAACTGAGGACATTTGGGACAAGGACCCTAAATCCTATGGAAAGTACTTTGTCACCTCTTACTTGTTTATCACTTGTGTGTCACATAGCCGTCTCAATTATGCTAACNTTCAAGTTTAATAAGATTCTGAAAGTGAAACTGAGGACATTTGGGACAAGGACCCTAAATCCTATGGAAAGTACTTTGTCACCTCTTACTTGTTTATCACTTGTGTGTCACATAGCCGTCTCAATTATGCTAACAACTCAATTTAATAGAAGGACAAGTGGACACACCATAGTAGAAAGAAGGCAACAGTGATATTACAGACTTGAAAGTTTGATTAAAGGAGCAGAAACATCATCCTTCTTCTTTTAGAGACTTTTCCTTGGGGTAGGCGATAAAACAGACCATTTCATATTAGGATGGCATAGATAAATAAGAAAGTAGTCTTTTAAATTACAATTTTTGATGAGGCTCACCAAACTCCAAAGATTAGGACTGGCCTCAGGTTAATTCTGGAGATTGGGACAGACATGCCACTCTCCAACCCAGCCCACCCTACTGCCAGTGTTCTTTTTAAAAGACAAATCCTTACATTTTAAAACTAATCAGAAACTCCACCATCACCTACAAGGTAATAAGAAAAGAGCTTTATTTAGCAGGCGAGGGCCTCCATAATCGGGCTCCAGGTTTGTCTACTTCCACTCCTTTTGGTATTCCTGAGACTTGGCAACAGTACTTGCTGATCCCTTAACACAATACCTTATTCTTCCATACAGCAACATACTGTATATGTTGTTTTGCATACATAAAGTGTCCCTTTTTCCTTTGTTCATCTGAATTACTCTTGCTCCTTTAAAATTGTTTGTAAATTTTCTAAATGCTGAATTGAGTTGCTTACATCTCTTTTGAGTTGCCCATAACTTGTACCTTGGTACCACGTTAACATAAGAATTATTGACACATGCACTTGTCTTCCTAGAGGACTGTGTGTTTCTGGAGAGCAGAGGAGAGGTTGCATCATTTTTAAATTGTCATTTATTTACAATATTGTGTTAGTTGTAGGTGTACAGTATAGTGATTCAGTAATTTTGCAGATTATACTCCCTAAGTTGCCACAAGGTAATGGGTATAATTCTCTGGGCTATACAGTATATCTTTATTGTTTACCTATTTTGTACATCATAGTTTGTATTTATTAAACCATACCCCTAATTTGTCCCTTACCTCTTCCCTCTCCCCTTTAGTAACCACAGATTCTTCTATATCTCTAAGTCTTTTTCTGTTTTGTATATACAATCTTTTGTATTACTTTTTTCATATTTGACATATTTTCCTCTGTGAGTAGTTTAAATGATATATCTCAATAGATTTCTCCACAATCCTTTCCCTTACCCTTGTATCAGCCAATTAGAAGATCCCAGAGCCTAGTTAAGCTTTCAAGCTCTCTCCGGTTATTATCAAGTCCCTAGAACAGAATAGTATTTACTAAAGTGTACTACCTAAAATAGTTCCACAGGATGTTAATGTTTGTTATATGAAAAGAGGATTCTGTGATCAAATCAGTAAATGAAAAAATGTTTTCTTTCATGAGGACTCCTCAGAGCCTTTAATACATTAAAGTGTATCAAAAAATTTATATATTAATATATGTGGATATATTATACAAGAATTATTGCATATATAACCATGACCCATTTTTTCCAGGGCACCTCTCACTGTACTAGTGGTCTATGAAATACACTTTGAGAAATTCTGCTCTTTCACCCAAAAGAAAGGTGTAAGGAATGTGAGATATTTCAAGAGTATCATAGCAGTCCAGTCTTCATATAAGACAGACAAGAGAATGACCAGTTGGCCCTGGGTCATCTCATTAACTACAATTTATCCCCCAAATAAGAAAGTGGTGTATATGAGAACAGTCAGATGGAGTGTTTCTTGGTCACATTTAAATCATTTTTCCAAATTAAAAAAAAAAAATGGAGGCAATTGCAGATAAAGCAAATATCTACATTAATTAAATAGAAATGGAAAACTTCTGGAGTCAAAATAATGAAGTAGAGCATGCATTATCTCACCTAAAATTCTGGTCTTAGAATTTCTTGTGGGGGTAGCTTACATACAAAAAAAAATTATACAAACTATCTTTTGAGTTAGAATTTAACAAAAACAAATGTATACCTATGGGTCTTTCATTTGGAATGCTAAATAAATCATATTGTACAAATGACATATGTATAGCTTCTCACCTGCTTTTGAGCAAGATATAGAAATATGAGTTGCAAGGGAAGTCAATTAAGGTCAATAATGATTATTAGGGAAGGCAAATCATGAAGCAGCACCAATTGTTGTGTGCTCACTCAACAATGTCCAACTCTTTGCAGCCACATAGATTGTAGCCCACCAGATGCCTTTACTCCTCATGGAATTTTCCAGGCAAAGGATACTAAAGTGGGTTCCATTTGCTATTCCATAACATCTTCCAGACCCAACCTGCCACTCTTGTGACNCCCACCAGATGCCTGTACTCCTCATGGAATTTTCCAGGCAAAGGATACTAAAGTGGGTTCCATTTGCTATTCCATAACATCTTCCAGACCCTACCTGCAACTCTTGTGATTGCTGCAGTGGCAGGCAGATTCTTTATAATAGTGCCAACTAGGAAGCCCACCAATTAAGACAGATTTGAGATCAAAGATAAGTGCTGGGAGCCCTAAACATGAGTAGACAATGGTTAATACACAAAATTCCAGGCAAATAGCTGGCCCAAGTCTGTCTATTGATAGGAAATATTCATCTAGTCAACACAGGCTCAGCAGAAAGACTTCAGTTTGATGTAAGTGAAAGTGTTAATCGCTGTTTGTCCGAGTCTTTGCAACCCCACAGACTGTAGACCACCAGGTTCCTATGTCCATGGGATTCTCCAGGCAAGAATACCAGAGTAGGTTGCCATTCCCTTCTCCAGAAAGGGAAAGAAAGTGAAGTTGCTCAGTTGTGTCCGACTCTTTGCAACTCCAAGGACTGTAGCCTACCAGGCTCCTCCATCCATGGGATTTTCCAGGCAAGAATACCAGCATGGGTTGCCATTTCCTTCTCTAGGATATCTTCCTGACCCAGGGATTGAACCTGGGTCTCCACACTGTAGGCAGATGCTTTGCCATCTGAGCCACCAGGGAAGTCCCTTGGCATGTCAGTCTAAACCCCTGACAGGGTTTCTGCCACAAGCTGTATGAGGTCACCACGGAACCACAGAGTAGGGCTCCTTAACTTGTTTCATGCAGGGCATGTCATTCATTCACACAAGTACACTGTAGAGTTAGTAAAGTATAGCAGAAAACATGTTCTCTAGGAGAACAAAGAACTAGAGCTCCAATCATCCCTATCTTGTCCTGAAGAATCTGGAATGAGCCAGCCTCCAAGATAAAAGGTTGCTGGTAAACCACAAAGACACTGGAATTCCTGGCCTCCAGAGGAGAAAAATTCAATCCATGGACAGTGACAAGGCTTGATCATGCAGAGCTTTTGCATAATAAAGTTTTATTAAAGAATAAAAGAGATAAAGCTTCTGACACAGACATGGATAAAGGGCAGAAAGAGTGCCCCCCACCCCACTCCAGAGGGTGTTCCCAAACCAGGAATCAAACCCAGGTCTCCTGAATCACAGGCAGATTCTTTACAGTCTGAGCCACCAGGGAAGTAAGAGAAGCTGATTAAAATTAAAATAGGTTTCAGATCCTGGAAAACTAGAGATTGTGATCTAATAAGACTCACTTTAGCACAATTGGTTAGAAAGCTTGGCTATTAAATAAAAAGTTCACAGAGAGCCCTGAATTTAATTCTATATTCCATCTCTTCCTAACTATGAGATCTTTGGAAATGTTCTTTGTGAGAAATTCCCAAGACTATCAAGACAATTAAATGAAATAATGCATGTAAATTAACCATAACCCTCCCTATCACTCAAAGATGTTTAGTAAATATTGGCTATTGTTAACCTTGACATTACTTTGTCAACAAAGACTCATCTAGCCAAGGCTATGGTTTTTCCAGTGGTCATGTATGGATGTGAGAGTTGGACTATAAAAGAAGCTGAGCACAGAAGAATTGATGCTTTTGAACTGTGGTGTTGGAGAAGACTCTTGAGAGTCCCTTGGTCTGCAAGGAGATCCAACCAGTCCATCCTAAAGGAGATCAGTCCTGGGTGTTCATTGGAAGAACTGATGCTGAAGCTGAAACTCCAATATTTTGGCCACCTGATGTGAAGAGCTGCCTCACTGGAAAAGACCCTGATGTTGGGAAATATTGAAGGCAGGAGGAGAAGGGGATGACAGAGGATGAGATGTTTAGATAGCATCATTGGCTCAATGGACATGAGTTTGGGTGAACTCTGGGAGTTGGTGATGGACAGGGAGGCCTGGTGTGCTGCAATTCATGGGGTCACAAAAAGTTGGACACGACTAAGTGACTGAACTGAACTGAACGTTGACACATTTCCAGGATAGTAATTATGGATCAGGATGAATGTAATAGGAAACTATCAGAAGGGAAGCCAGGAGAAAAACCATTAGGCAGTTTAGACATTCAGGGAACAACACTGGACCATGTCCAAGGTCTAATTCACAGTCAGGTGTCTCATGTTTAATGTCAGGCCTGAATGATTTTGTGGTTTCACCATTAACCTGGGTCACCCCAGCTAAGTGTGCCAAAAATACAGCACATTCTCTATCTCTCTCTTTCTCATGAAGTAATATTTAGAGATTGCATCTAACAACTTGCTTCTTCAGTGAGAAGCATGAGTACAGAGCACAGCATGGAGCTGAAGATGGCCTGCACCTGAGTCTGTACTTTACCTGAGCAGTTAGGTAACCTTAAATAGGCCTTCCTAATATGTCAGTTTTAACTTTTAGGCTTCCTACGATGAGAAAAATACCTGCCTCAGGCAGGACTTGAGCAAGAACTAGGGTAGGACACAGGCCATAATTGAGAGATGTCTAAGGATGAAGAAAGTAGAGGCTAGTGGCAGGCAAGAAGGAACTAGACTTGCTGTTCACTTCCTATCTCACTAAATACATCCCTGATCTTTTTTCCATGATGTTTGAGGCCTTCTACTGACTTCCTTGGAGAAGGCAATGGCACCCCACTCCAGTATTCTTGCCTGGAAAATCCCATGGACCAAGGAACCTGATGGGCTGCAGTCCATGGGGTTGCTGAGAGTCAGACACGACTGAGCGACTTCCCTTTTACTTTTCACTTTCCTGCATTGGAGAAGGAAATGGCAGCCCACTCCAGTGTTCTTGCCTGGAGAATCCCAGGGATGGTGGAGCCTGGTGGGCTGCTGTCTATGGGGTAGCACAGAGTTGGACATGACTGAAGTGACTTAGCAGCAGCAGCACTGACTTCCTTCAATTCTCTTTTTCTCATCTCACTTCTTATTGATCTTCTGGTACTTATGCTTCTTCACTGAGCAGAGAGTACACAAGGATCACCTAGAAATTCTTTGTCAGTTAATGTTGCCCCTATGGCTACTGAGAGAATCAGATGCATGTGTTCCTGATCTTGCAGACCACAGGCCAATGTCAATGTAGAAGGTAACCCAACCAATTCTAAAACACAGACACACACAAGCTTTGCCTAACTTTGAAAATACTGCTGACACCTTGATCTTTTTGTCAGTCAAGGAGACATAATTACCCAATGCCAATTTGGGTATATACACATACACCTGTGCTCACACACCTGAATGTCATCCTGTCATCACTAATCCATGACTTATATTAAGCTCAAAATTGGACAATTAAATCTGGAACCTCTAATGGCAATCCACTCCAATATTCTTGCCTGGAGAATCCCATGGACAGAGGAGCCTGGTGGGCTACAGTCTACGGGGTCGCAAAGAGTCGGACACGACTGAGCAACTTTACCTTACCTTAACTTTGAGTTACACAAGACAGACAAAATCTGGTTATGTGATATGATCTTATCTCCCTTAATATACACTATGTAAGTAGAAGCAAAATGTTTGCCCTTCTCATCCTGCTTGAAATGCAAACTGTTAGAGCCACTGAATCATCTACAAAGCTTATACTAATTTTAAAAATCGCCCTCTGAATTGTTCTTTCTTTGGTTGGAGTCATCCTTTGACTGGCATGCCCCATAAAAGCTTTGCAAGTAATGCAAAGAGGTTCCTAGTAGAAAATATTTCAAGAGTTTTGAAAATATAAGCCTGACAGAGTCCCAGCCTTGAAGTCCTCAGTTTACATGAAAATTTATTGTCTATACATGTTTTAGCNAAAAGCTTTGCAAGTAATGCAAAGAGGTTCCTAGTAGAAAATATTTCAAGAGTTTTGAAAATATAAGCCTGACAGAGTCCCAGCCTTGAAGTCCTCAGTTTACATGAAAATTTATTGTCTATACATGTTATAGCATTAGAATGCAATATATGGCATTAGATCAAAACTGAGACAGCCAAACACCTACAGTTCTATGCTGAAGTAAAAAACAAAAAACAAGAACTATCACCCAGAGAGGAAAAGAATAAGTATCAGGGAAAGAAATGACTATAGAAAGCACCTTGGGAAAATTTTAAACTATTATTTTCTGGGCTTTGAGTATGAGTCAGTAAGAGACCACTAGCTTCTTCAAACGGCTTCAACAGATGGAAAACAAAAATTACCAATGAACACAATGGGACCTTGTTTCACAGCTCTATACATTTGAGACACATTTCAAATAATGAAAACCGAATACCCTCCATAAATATGATGGTAATGGTTATAGATGTGACAAGTATGCAGTTGGCCAGAGGGGGAAGACATTGTAATTTTTGTGTTTTTTCAACATGTTAGTTTGTGGAACCAGGAAGCTACCATTTCCAGAGGATATCACAACAGGTGTAACAGGCAGCAATTCAACACACTCTACCTTGGACTCCCAGTGACGCAATTGACTTTGCCTGGCAATGAGCAAAGGGTTTATTCCAAGTCTTAGAAAAATGTGCAAGGATGGTCATAAAAGCAACAGTTGAAAAAAAAAACTGCAATCTATTTAGAAAACAAAAAAAGTAATTTTTCAAGAAGGTATCTTTACTAGTACTGGTTCTTTGTGCTGGAATTTAATAGCTCTCAAGATTTGTCTTGATCCTGAAACTATAATTCTCACAGGTATACCACTGTAACCTCAAACTACTTGGATATGAAAGACACAATAAGAACAAATAATTAAATACTGTTCTCAGTAACATGCTCAGTCAGAATCCCAATTTAGTGCCCAGAAACACTGAGGAAGAAATAAAGACGAGAGAAAACAGCAGAAAATGCTCAACACATAAAAGAGCAAATTGCCTAACTTGGCTTTGGGCAGCCTGTGTATATTCTTCTTCAGATTCTTTTCCATTAAAGGTTATTACAAGATATTGAATATAGTTCCTGTGATATATAGTATGTCCTTGTTGTTTATCTATTTTATATATAGCAGTGTGTATCTGCTAATATCAAATTCCCAATTTATCCCTCCCCACTCTTTATGCTTTGGTAACCATAACTTTGTTCTCTATGCTTGTGACTCTACTTCTGTTTTGTAGGTATCATAATAAAATTTTTTCAACTTTTAAATGATCCCAATGTGCAGTCTTTTAAATTAGAAACATACATATAGTAGCTAAACCGTATATTTCAATGTTGCATAACAAATAGCAACAGAAGAATAGTATTAGTGAGTATAGTCAAGGAAATACAAGAGATTTTTAACAAGCTGAAGTCAGAATACATTGTTTCAAGTGTCCCCATAGACAATTCCAAGGTCCAGCATTTTAAAAGAAATCTAAATAATAAAAGACAAATAACATTATACAATGAAGGAAGCCTTCACAGACCTTTTGCGAGCTCTGAGTTAGGTGATTACCTTTCCTCTCATGTCTTCTAAATAGTGCAGCTTCTATGTTATTTTGCCACACATATCATTGCACGAACTCTTTTCTTGGGGTATGTATATGCTATGAAGAAAAGACTCGGCTATGCTGGTGTTTATCCAACAATAGCAAAGCCTTATTCATAACCCCAGCAAACACATGATGAATAGAACCAAGTCCAGATTGTGCCAACTAGACTGTTATGCTGACCCTGAAGGACAACCTATTGTATTTCAAAGCAACTATTAGTAACATATGCAAACAAAACATGAGATGGCTTAAATTTTAATTTGGAGTGTGCAGCTGGTTCTGTTGTTTACCTTCCATCTGTTAACCCTTCCTCCTTCTTACCAAAACCTGAATTTTTTAGGTATTAACACCCACAAACAGCCTAAATGACTTATGGGACACAGTATTTCTAACTGCCAGTATTTGTTTCTGAAATGTTCATCCAATCATTATGACATCCAGTGGGATAGATTGCAAAAACAAAGAATTGAATATTTGTGCATATCCTCTTCTAGTCATCTGGACATTGTCCAAACTTAAGCAGCAAATGAGGCTTTTTATCAAATCCTAATAGGGCAATTTGTTCTGATATCCACCCATTCATTTCATCCAGAAAAGTCACAGGAAGGTCCTGTTATGGATCTTATTATAAGCAAGGTATTTTCATGATTGAGTCTATGCTTCCTCATTCTCATCTAAAACTGATCTTCCCAAGCCCTTGGAATACTGATGATGTTTATACTGTTGATAATGAATCCAAGCACACCACTTCCCCAGAGTTACCATCTATTAGACTGAGCTACTGTCATGAAATTGCTGTTTGATGAAGTTCATTCAGTGATAATAAAGTCACAAGATAATTTTGTTAATTTTGTTGTTTTTAAAAATATCCAAATTTTGTTGTTTTAAGATTATGCTACATACTTCTAATGAGGCTTCCAGGGTTTAAATATTTTTATAACAACTCTAGAGAACTCAGGGTCAATTAGTTGCTGTTGTTAAGTCACTCAGTCATGTCCAACTCCTTGCAACCCTATGGACTGCAGCATGCCAGGCTTCCCTGTCCTTCATTGTCTCCTGGAGTTTGCTCAAACTCATATCCATTGAGTCAGTGATTTCATCCAACCATCTCATCCTCTATCGCCCCTTTCTCCTGCCCTCAGTGATTTCATCCAACCATCTCATCCTCTGTCACCCCTTTCTCCTGCCCTCAATCATTCCCAGCATTGGGGTCTTTTCCAATGTGTTGGCTCTTTACATCAGGTGGCCAAAGTATTGGAGCTTCAGCTTCAGTCCTTCCAGTGAATATTCAGGGTTGATTTCCTTTAGGATTGACTGGTTTGATCCCTTTGCTGTCCAAGGGACTCTCAAGAGTTGATTAGAAGACACAGGGAGGGGGAGATCTATTTGATTTATACCACGCATAAAGTGATAATGACCAAAACCAAAGTTATCAAGACAAATACTCAAGATATTGCGCTTAGTGACCAATTCTAAACCACACCATCTGGATACTAACTAGGACAGAGACACATTTCAATATGTTGACAATGGCAGAATTTTGACACAAACAGGTATTTTACAAAAGGACTTTAAAATATATCACCATCAATTATATAGGGCTTCCCAGGTGGTGCTAGTGGTAAAGAACCTGCCTGCTAATGTAAGAGACGTAAGAGACATGGGTTCACTCCCTGGCTCCAGAAGATCCCCTGGAGGAGGGCATGACAACCCACTCCAATATTCTTGCTTGGAGAATCCCATGGGCTACAGTCAAGAAGATCACAAGGTGTCAAACATGACTGATGTGACTGAGCATGTGCATATCATCATTTATATAAAGTTTTCAGGTATTTCATTATGTGGCCACATTTAACTGGGTTTGACAACATTAACTTGGACATCTCTCCTAAAATGCTCTTTATTTTATCCATTAATTTTCTGCCACCCTCAGTAAAATATAACCTTTCATAAAGTTATGTGTTATTTTTTATACATCNAGGTGTCAAACATGACTGAAGTGACTGAGCATGTGCATATCATCAATTATATAAAGTTTTCAGTTATTTCATTATGTGGCCACATTTAACTGGGTTTGACAACATTAACTTGGACATCTCTCCTAAAATGCTCTTTATTTTATTCATTAATTTTCTGCCACCCTCAGTAAAATATAACCTTTCATAAAGTTATGTGTTATTTTTTATACATCCCTAAAGCGGGGAATTGCGCTGAAGACATAGGAAACAACCAAGAGATATTTACTGAATTAATGAGTGAGTTAATTTAGACCATATGCTCTGCAGAGGAAGACCTAAGTTGCAGGCTTTCAAGTATCTCCTAGGCATGGTGCTTAGAACAAGGATAAATAAGCAAATTGTCATAGTGCATCACCGGCTTGGTTACCTAACAAAGATTATATTTTCACACTTTAACCACAAGAAG
Source organism: Raphicerus campestris (assembly GCA_006410735.1). Lineage (NCBI taxonomy): Eukaryota > Metazoa > Chordata > Mammalia > Artiodactyla > Bovidae > Raphicerus > Raphicerus campestris. Next base: position 720,239 of record SJYW01000900.1, on the reverse strand, counting down.
CATCTTGGGACACTGTAACATTAGCATTAGTATTAAAACTTAATCCTTCCCTGGAAATTGGTAATCACTTGTTGCCTTTGATTTTTTTGGCTAAGAGTTTCTAGATGCCCTAAGGGAAGACTTCATGAACGACTGCTGAGCATGACATCATAGTCATCAAATCATTTTATTCATGACACCCAGGGAGCCACTAAAACTAAATTATGTCAAGTACATCACTTGAAAATAAAAGGCAGAGTGCCTGGGACATGGAGACATCACTAACAGATTAAAAATACAGAGCTTGTAAAATAATGACTAAATTGGTAAAGAATTTTAAAAGGTGAAATAAAGACTTTCATATATGGGCACCAGATTTATATCCAATTGATTGTGAAGTTAAAACAAAATTGGAGAACAAGAAATACTTGAAGTGTAATACTAAAGATTAATTCTTTCTTAAACAGGTAAACAAAAGTAAGTATGGCAAGAAAGAAACATGATGAAAATGCTTAATAAAATCAATCCAGATCTTGCTTGACTTCAAGGATACAGTTCATGTATTACTTTCTGTCCATTGTCACTGACAGATCAACTCATTTTTGTTGATAAAGTTAACAGACAAGAAAATTTTATTTTCTGACAAGCAAGCTGTAGCTTGCTTTATGGTTGTGTGCATGCTAAGTTGCTTCAGTGTGTCTGACTCTTTGCGACCCTATGGACTGTAGCCCTCCAGGCTCTTCTGTCCATGGAATTCTCCAGGCAAGAGTACTGGAGGGGTTGCCATGCCCTCCTCCAGGGGATCTTCCTGACCCAGGGATTGAACACGTGACTCTTAAGTCTCACGCATTGACAGGTGGATTCTTTAACACTAGCACCTCCTGGGAGTTCAGTTCAGTTCAGTTCAGTTCAGTCACTCAGTTGTGTCCGACTCTTTGTAACCCCATGAATCGAAGCATGCCAGGCCTCCCTGTCCATCAACAACTCCCAGAGTTCACTCAGACTCACGTCCATCGAGACAGTGATGCCATCTAACTATCTCATCCTCTGTCGTCCCCTTCTCCTCCTGCCCCTAATCCCTCCCAGCATCAGAGTCTTTTCCAATGAGTCAACTCTTCACATCAGGTGGCCAAAGTACTGGAGTTTCAGCTTTAGCATCATTCCTTCCAAAGAAATCCTAGGGCTTATCTCCTTCAGAATGGACTGGTTGGATCTCCTTGCAGTCCAAGGGACTCTCAAGAGTCTTCTCCAACACCACAGTTCAAAAGCATCAATTCTTCGG